>RJWM01016409.1:0-45560 GCA_004363535.1 Dasyprocta punctata
GTTGCACTGCCACTTCCAGATTTCTTATTATTTTTAATAAGTCTTGTCTCTCTCTCTCCCATGCTGCGATTTTCTCTTCAAGATATGAAAGACTATCTTTAGTCTCTTTCAGGTGGTTCTGCCAACTTTTATTGAAGTCTTTGAGTTCCTGGTATTCTCTCTGAATCTGATTGATGCATTCTAAGTCTTTATTTGTCTCATTCTCAATCTCCTTTGATTTTCCGTCCTCCACCTTTCCAGCTATGTCTCCTTTAGAGGTGCTAAGGGATTGCCCTATTATTAATTTCATTTCAATTCTCAGTTGGGCTAATAGTGCTGCTTTAATTTCTTTCATAGCTTCATGGAGTTGTCTCCCCACTTCGGTTGTCATCTCCTCTGAGAGTTTAATTTTTGGACTCCCAACCTTGTTTGCCTTTACTTCAACCGGGTTTGTGCTTCTTGTATCAGAGTCCGGAGAGCGCCCTCTACCTTTCCTTCTTGTCATTTTCCTGGGCTCTGCTGTGTTTCCCCAGCCCGCCTCGGCTCCACAGATGTCTGATGAAGTGTGCATGGATAGGGCCGTCCGCCTAATTTCCTCTATCACCCCCAGGGCGCCCATGCAGATTCTGCCAGGACCCTCCAGGGCCTGGTGTGGGCAAGGAACTGTGCCTAATTAGGTGCAGTTCCAGTCTCAAGATGGAAGCCTGTTCCTCGCTCTCCCTGGGGAGTTGGGGGTGGGGGGCTGGGGCCCGCCGAGTTTACTCACTCACCAGCTCGCGACCACCTCTTTCCACGATCGATAGCTGCCTCCGCTGTCTCCGCCTTAGCCGTCTCCGCCTTAGCCACAGAAGTTCAATTGCGCATCTCAAGCACTTTAATGGCACCTTCCCAGTTTGAGTCCGTGTTGATTGGACTGAGCTCTGGTCAGAGGCACCGCCACCTTTGTTTGTTTACTTCTTCTTTTTTTTTACTCTTTCTGTGGGCTACAGTTCTCATCCTAGACTCCTCTTAGGTCCAGAGGATCCATCTCCCTCCCCTTTCCTTCTTTCTGTTATTGTATTATTTTGTATTCCAGCATTTGGGAGGTATATTCCAGGGAGTCTCCCTATGGCAGAGTCATCAGGTCGGCCATTTTGCAGTAAGTCCTCTGGTTTTTCATGTCTATTAAGAAGTGTCTTACATAGTTGGGTGCTCCCATATTCAGTGCATATATATTTATGATTGTAATCTCTTCCTTTTGAAGTTTTCCCCTAACAAGTGTGTAGTGACCTTCTGTATCTCTTTTGATCATTCTCGGTTTGAAGTTTGCACTGTCTGCAAACAAAATAGCTACCCCTGCTTTTTTCTGGGTTCCTGTTGCATGGAGTATTGTTTTCCAGCCTTTGATTTTTAGTCTGTGAATTTCCTTTTGAGTGAGATGTGTTTCTTGTACACAGCATATTGTTGGATTTTGTTTCTTAACCCACTCTGCTAGTCTGTTTCTTTTTATCGGTGAGTTGAGACCATTTACATTGATTGATATAACTGATATGTACTGACTCATCCCTGTCATGATATCTTTCTGTTGCTGATTTTCTACATTTTCTGTTTAATTACTTGCCCTGCTTAGTGGTTTCCTTTTGTTGTTGTTCTTAAGATTGTGGTTATCTTTGTCTCTTTCTAGAGTGTCTTTCAGTACTCTTTGTAGTGTTGGTTTGGTGGCCATAAATTTCTTCAGTTGTTCTTTGTCATGAAAGTATTTTATTTCTCCATCAATTTTTGAGGATAGTTTTGCAGGGTACATCAAAAAAAATGAGATCCAGAGAGACTCAGTGATTTACTTAGTATCAAAGGACCAGGAAGCGACAGAACCCTCTAACTCTGGGTGTCTTTCTCTTTACATAATACTACAGATGCTTCTAGTTATAAAGGGCCTATTTCCACATTTCTGAACATGGAAATCTTTGTTGGTGTATTGACTTCTGATCCAGTACATGGAAGACCACTGGGAGGGTTTTCTCCCTTCCCTGGTTCTACTAGCATTTATAGTCTTGGGTCCAGAGAAGCCCAAAAGGAAGGTTCAACATAAAAGAACAATGTTTCTGTCTTTTACAAGAAGAAGAGGACAAGGTCTGTCTCTTCAAGTAGATTGTAATCCAGTTTTCAAGACAAGCTGTGGCTTTAGGTGTATTACTCAGTAGTGCTGTCTATGCTAACTGTGAGAATAAGTGCTATAAATGTTCATAAAAAGGGACAAGAGGGTTGGGATTGGACAGGGAGTCAGTGTACATTTTGCTTTGAGTTTGGGAAGGATGAAACAATGAATTCGGAAATAGAAGTAGATATTCAAGACAAGTATCATGCATTTGAAAAGCAAGATCCAGCCTGGTATAGTAACATACACCTATAATTGTAGCTGGGAGGCTGAGGCAGGAGAATCACAAGTTTGAATGTGGGTAAAACAAGGCCCTGGCTCAAAATGAAAAAAGGCCTGGGAATTTAGCTCAGTGTGAAAGCCTTAAATTCAATCTTCAGTGCTGAGGTTGGAGAGGTGGTGGGTTAAGCAAAGCCCAAGGCTCAAATCTTCTCTTTTACCTTCTCTGAACACTTCAGGCCTTTACTCACTCCTACTCACCGCCAGTCTCTTAATACATTGCTTTCTTTGAGTGCAACCATGCTCTGAGTCACCAAATTGATTAATCCTTTTAGTTTGCCATATCCTAAGATATTCATGGGCAAACATTAAGAAAATATTGGTGATATCTGGGTAGCTTAACTGGATATAAGTCAGATAAGTATATTAGGAAAAAATTAGGTGATTTTAATCTTTCTCAGAAGGACCTGAGAGTCTCTCTTAAGGGATCATTCTTGTAACTATTTAGCGAGAGCCTGTTCAGTATGTTCAGTGCTGTGTATCAAGATGAAATATGGGAGAATGGCTCAGCTGTCCCCTCATAGTCACAATGCTACCATGGGGCAGACCTCACTGCACTGCTCACAAACATTTCAAGTTGCCAACCTATGGTGTAGGCACAATCTGAGACACTTCGCAGATTAGTGAATCAGTTCATTTGTTTAGTGTTCTGCCATTTGTTTGACATTAGGTAAAGACAAGGCTCTACTGAATGAAGAAACTGTGTTAACTGGTAGGTCATATCTGGGACCTTGGAATTACAATCCAAACAACCCGTCACACATTTTAGTCACACATAACACCAATATAATTCTGTTACTTTGGAAATGATTAAAAGCTAGTTTTACGACAAGAAGACAAGCTCTTGAAAACAGGGAGGGATGGGGTTGGGGTGTGATTGACAGAATGTCATTAGTATTTGACAGGTATTCATGGTTGTTTTTACTAACAGGAACATGGGTGATTCTTAAAACAAGTTTTACATTCATCATTTTCTCTCTTTCTCTCTTTTAGAAATCCTCTTTCTTCTACTTTTCCATGGAGTGTCAGTAAAAGAACTGTTTCTTCTCAAATCATGTATATTGCCTGGTGGCCTTCAATTGCATAGCAATATATCACAAACATTTGGATGTGGGAAGGGGAATGGACAGAAATAACCAGTTCAGTCATAAGAGTTTTCAGATGCATCTGTTTACACAGAGAGGGTCCTACTGAAGATTGCTTTATTTCAGGGAATATTTTACCCTATGACAAACAGTAAGTCAGTAAGGAGTCATTTTCATGGTCTGAGGTTTTGCTATAAAAGCTCTGGAGAGAGTTTGTGTCACTTTCATAGGCTGCTAGTGTGTTGAAACAAGTTGCAGGCATCTTGTGTGTCACAATATAGATTATATTGGCAGATGTACATTTACGAGACTGGGTTAAAATGCAGACTTGCAGTGTTCAACTTAATTAAAATTGCCTTATAATCAAATTTAAAACTAGTTGAAATAATGGGTAATTTGAACATTACAGAACTGGATCGATATAATCTAGTAATAAAACCTGTAATGTTACAGTTAAATATTGTCACAGTCACTTTTTCCTGATCGAAACCCTTCATTTTCATGTATCTCTAGAATCTAGATTCCCATTGATATACTTGATGTACTTCCAAAAAAAATTCAGGAAGTCCTCAAATTAACTTTCAAAGGTTTGTTTTTTTGAATTCAGAAGCATATTTTCCACATAAATAGTTATAAATTATGGGCATATTCCCAAACCAGTCCAATCCAAGTGTACTTAACCCATAATGCACTTGAACTAAATAAAGTACTGCACATCTTGGGCTGGGCTTTAGCTCCATGGTAGAGCACTTGTACAGCATGGAGGAAGCTCTGGGTTCCATTCCCAGCACCGACACAACAAAAAGTATTGTACATTAAATGTAATAACATCTCCATGGAAAACAAAGTTCAGTTTTAGCCTAAAAAGACCATAATAAATTCCCTTTTGCTGGATGACTCCTTAGAACTGCCCTCCGCCCCAACACTCAATCCTTCTTCGGTCAGGCAGTGTGAAAGAGAGTAACGTGGGCTCCGAGACAGAAGTTGGCTCCTCAGAGTCAGGAAAGAGGAAGAAAGGCAGAGAACCTTAAGTCTTTGGGGGCACCCACCCCTTTTCTTTTCCATCAAAAGCTATTCGTCTGCCTGCTCTACTGACAGCACATGGTTTGTTTAAAGAACATATTTTTAAATTTTAGATTTTTTTACTGATAGCCATAGTGGAATTGGAGGTAGAAATTCTCAGGTCTGTGTTTGTACTTCCATGCATTCATTTACTCACTCGACCACCATGCACTAACCAGTTCATGGGTTGCAGATATTGTGCTCTAAACTCTGGGGATACAAAGGTAAATGAACCCTGAGGTCATTCTAGGTCACTGAAGGACATAGATATTTAAACAAACCATTGTAGTGCAGCATGCTCCCTGCAGTGACAGGAGGTTCTGTCAGGTGGAATGGTGGGACAGAAGAGGCAGTGCTCTGCCTGGCCCAAAAAAGCTCCATAGAGCAGATGCTAAGCCTAGTCATTAAGGATGAGGTCTTCAGCACGCTGATGAAGTACTCTGAGAAAGCATTTTAGGCAAAGATAAGAACCACGAAATACCACATTCCACAAAATAAGAGCAATTTGGTATGGTTGGGTCAGAAACACAAAACAAGTCAGTGTTAGGAGGTGGTGTTAGGCAGGGGCTAAAAAGAAGACTCTTGCATGTCAGGTCAAAGACTGCATTTTTTTTTAAAGAATAGGTCTTGCTACGTAGTTGAGCCTGTCTTTGAATTCACTATGTAGTCCAGGCTGGCCTCAAACTCGTGGCGATCTTCATGCCTCAGAGTGCTGACATTATGGGTGTGCACCACCATCTCCAGTTTGGAAGAATACGTTTTGTCTTCTAGTAATAATTAGGAAATCCTGTGGTCAGATTCAACATTCCAGTTGCAGTATGTAAAAGAGAATGGCAGACAAAAAGAGACTCAGAGAATTTTAAGGATGAAAAAAGGGAGAGAATTTTTTCACTTATTTTAATTATTTAAAAACTGAATTGTTGGGCTGAGGTTATAGCTCAGTGGTACAGCCCCTGCCTGGCAAGCTCAAAGTCCTGAGTTCGATTCTCAGTACCAGAAAAAGAAAAAAAATTAATTGTGGCAAAATACACATATAATCATTTTAACAATTTTAATTGTTCAGTTCAGTAATATTAAGTACATTTACATTCTTGTGCGACCAATCTCCAGGACTCCTTTTACCTTGCAAAGCTAAGATGCTGCACCCCATTAACCGGGCATGGTGGCACATGCCTGTAATCCCAGCACTCAGGAGACTGAGGCATGAGGATTGCTGTGAGTTTGAGGCTAGCGTGGGCTACATAGTGAGTTCGAGGTCACCCTGAACTACACAGTGAGGTCCTGTCCCAAACAAACAAACAATCCCTCAAGAAAACCAAATAAAATAAAATAAAATAAAATAAAATAAAATAAAATAAAATAAAATGTTGTACCAATTAAACACTAATTTCCAACTTTCTCCTCTCTGCATCTGCTGGCAACTGTCATCTTGTCTCTGTGAATACTCTAGGTATCATCCTATCTCTGTGAATACTCTAGGACAACATGTAAATGGAATTATACAGTACTGGTTTCTTTGTGTCTGGCTTATTTAGTCATTGTAATGCTTTTGTTGTTTGGTTTTTTTTGAGACAGGGTCTTGCTATATAGTTTAGTGTGTCCTTGAACTCACTATGTAATCCAGGCTGGGTTTAAACTTGTGGCAATCCTTCTACCTCAGCCTCTTGAATTCACACAGGTGTGTGCCACCACACCCAGATCTAATTAAATTTTTAAAATAAAGGCATCTTTATTTTAGAAGTTGTGGTTTAGAAAACTCCAAGTAACCAAAGTAAAGAGTGAAAGTGCAGAATGGATGGTAGATTTTGTTAGAGAAATTTTACATCATTTACTTAAGAATTAGCATTACCAAGTGTATGTCATATAACATTGTATTGTGTGCTTTACATATGTAATTAAATTTACCTCCTAAAAAGTGAGATTTGATCAACTTACTATAATTTATTATTTAATCACTGACAATCTTCTGGGAGAAGGATCTGACAAGAATTAGGCAAAAGGTCAGGGTTAATGTTGTGAAGACTAGAATATAGAAAAGAGCTTGTGAGTCCGAGAGAACAAAAGTATATTCCAGAGACCAAGACAGCCCAGCATCAGAAAGGAGCAGAGCAAGGCAAGGGCAAAACAGGTAGTCCATGTAGGTCCAGAGTTCACAGGAGTCTATTAGATACCCTTGCTCATGAGCCTGAAAGAATGTTGTCAGATATAGTTCCTGGTAAGGAAAGCACTCATATTAAGGTTTCCTTGGGTTAATTTAGAAATTTTTGAGTTGGCTTCCAGAAGTTCATGCTGGATGTTTCTTACAAGTTTTATAAGACAAGTCAATTTATTACTACCTCTGTGAACTTCTGTGATATATCTAGTGAACATTTAAATGACAATTTTCCAGATATTTCAACCCCCATATATAGTAACATCTGTATATGTGATAGGACCCTAGCATTCCATGGAGCACAGAAGCACTGTGGTTAAGCATGTTGACTAGGATATATCAACCATCTGAGAGTTTAAAAGGCTTCCCTAAGGCAGCATCCCAGGTATGCAAGATTCATAATTGGGTTCACTAAGCATGAAGTCAAGAAGAATTCCTCACGTTCAGGTATGATTAGACTATTTCCAATATGTCTGAAATGTTGATTTCTGTCAAAAAGTTTAACTAAATTTCAAATCTATAAATTCACGTTCTCTAAGAATACCTGCACAGAACCAGCCTACTAATTTCTACTACTCACTCTAGTTCCATAGATGTTATTGGGGCTTCATCATCCAGGATTGATGTCTGATATCTCTTATCCATCACTTCCTACACTATATTTTTTCTTACCCAGGTCTCTGAGAGACATGCAAATTGATATAAATTTGGAAGAAAGATAGTACAAAACTCTTTCTGACTTAATAAGCACAATGTGAATGCCAGGTCAGACATTTTACTCTTTGTAACAGCCCTGAAATCTTTAGCAGATTCATGAACCTTGTATTTCATTAAGAAATAGAACAGCATGGGATTGTCAGTTAACTTTAGTAATAATGTGATGTCCTGCAATGTTTTTGCTTGATTGAATAGAACATTGCATTCTGTAGTGATCTAAGGGCAGCATCAATTCAATGAAAAACTTCAGAAATGTCAACTCAAACTTCTGAACATCAGATTTCTCATTTTGTAAAGAATTCCAAATGTTAATTACAAAGGGTCACATAATTATCATAAAAATATACTAAATATTGCCTATTCTTTCTAAGTTTCATGGGATACCACCAAGATTCAACATGTGGCCTGGGGCATAAAAAGAAGAACATAAATCTTGGGTTAAGATAAACCTATGTTTAAATTTTATCTCCACGAGTGACCATTTCTGTTATGGTAGCAAATTTATTTAAAATAGAATGCCAGTTTTTATCAGAATAAGGTTATTGTTACATCACGTATACAAAACACCTGGAGTTATACCATCCACACCACACTAATAATGACAGAGCCATTTAATATATACTCAATGTGTTAAGCACTTGATACACATCACATAGTTTAATGTATCAAGCACCATTTTGTATGTGGACCTTCATGATTATAGATTTGATCATGAATATGTCACAGACTTGGGGCTATGATGTCTTAAAATTGAATTCCCTCAAAAATAGTTTGTGCAAGTAGGCATCTTTGTACAAATGTCTTGCCCCATAGTTTTTGCATAGCCATTAAATCTACAATTATGACCCAAATTCATCTCCTGGATCTAAAAGGTCTATTTTTGGTATTTTACTCATATCAATTCTCTTTACATTGTTGCCAAATTGTTGAGCAATGACTCCATTTTTATACCTGGTATAGCAAAATATGCAAGTAGCCTTAACACCTTCACTGGATGTCTCTTATGCTTACATGTATTACACTTTTATCAAGCATATTCCATTCTATATCGAATGTGTTTTTCATTTTTCTATCTTCTAATGGCAAACATGCCTACTGCTGTCTTCATTACAAATGATTATGTGACAAAGATTTTAATGGCATCAATATCCTTTGGTAAGCAATAGCTTAGAATAAGCTTATTTCCAATGTATAGCAAACCCCTAAAGAACATCTGAATATTAGTTTGAATCTGGATCTTTTTGCTGAGAAAATAACATTACAAGTACCTATGTCCCACCTTGGTTTTCCTGTCCAGCAACCTTACTTCTTTTGCGAACTTCTCTTAGTCTGCATGATTCTGGTAGGGCAGCTGTTGACCAATGCCCTACCTCACTGGTTACAAGGGTGAGTGTCTTTTTTTAATTTAATTTTATTTTATCTTTTTGAGACAGGGTTTTGCTATGCAGTTCAGGCTGGTTTTGAACTCACTTTGTAGCCCAGGCTGGTCTCAACTCACAGTAATCCTCTTGTCTCAGCCTCCTCAGTGCTGGGATTACAGGTGTGTGCCAACATGCCCGACCATAAGGACAGGTTTTTGACCCAAGACACTCCAAACTCAGAGCTCAGTTTCTCTAACTACACTGATTATTCTTGGTTTAATGTATGGCCAAACTTACCCTATCAGAGGCCTTCCTTGAAAATTTCTGCTTTGAGCCAGAGAAAGATGATCTTGCTTGTTAGGTCATAAATTCAGAAAAAGAAAAGAAATCACAACCAGTCTTCTATCCCATTAGAAGAGAATGAAGCCAAGAAACAAAAGAAAGCAAGGCAATGGCAGACAGAAATCTTTTAATGTTATCATTTAAATGTCTGGTTTAGATACCCCAGATCTACCTTGGACTTCCTAGCTATATAAACTAACCACTTCCTTTTTTCTTCAAGTGACTTTTTTTTTGGTGCGTGTGGTATTGGGAATTGAACACAGGGCTTTGCCCTGAGGTACAGCCCCAGTCTTTAAAAAAAATTATTATTTGTTATTTTGAGACAGGGTCTTACTAATTTGCTGAGGTGCACAGCCTGAGCTTGAATTTGAGATCCTCCCATGTCATGTTTCCAGAATATTGGAATTGCAATCATGTGTCACCATGACCAGTCTCTTCAACTGATTTTGCTTTAGGTTTCTGTCATTTGTTGATGAACTTTCTGTAATTGTATTGTTAGAATGATTACCTTCAATTTGGTTACCTGGCTCTCTTTATACCTCAGATATGTTCTGTGTTCCATCGACTTTTCCTCTTTTTCTATGAATAGGACAATACTGGATACCGGTTCATCACCACTGAGTGCTAATCTAGTAGTATTAGACTCCAAGTGACAGTGGAGCAGATACTTTGGAAATAGCTATACTGTGAGGAAACAGGTCTTCTGCATCAGGGTAGGGTGAAGTGGAAGTGTACAGGTTTACAACAAAACAATAGATTATCCTCATAGGAGACATGTTATGGTGATATGGAAATCCAGACATGGGCCACATTTATAAAACAAAAATAAGAAGTTAAAATTAAGTGGAATGTGCTTTTCAGATTTTGGGGTTTCCTCTTATGATTCTAGTTATCTGTCATTAACTATCCACCTATTTACCACTAGTTATATCTAGTTACCCATATTTATTAAAAGATGAAGATATTAATATTGAGTGGAATGTGTGATCCTGATCTTCTAGACATGCTTCTATTATTTTGTTTGTCTTATCTGTCTGTAGTTTTCAGTAGTTCTCATTTGCTATTTTAACAAAAAACCAGGGAATGAAGTTTGAAAACAGTGAGGCTTTTTTTAGATGTTTCATTTTCTCTAATTATTGTAGCTATTTATAAATAGCTAGCTATGTAGTCGACACTAGTTATGCTTAGTTATCAATAGTCAAGAAAGAAACAAATATTTAGAGTTGAGATAAAAATTTTAAATTAAATAAATCAGATACATAAGATTAAATATTGCATACTTTGTCTCTCTCTCTCTCTCTGTCTCTCTCTGAGACAGAGGTCTTACTCTGTAGTTTAGGCTGGCCTTGAACTCACAGCAGTCCTCCTACCTCAGTCTCACAAGTGCTGGGATTACTGGTGTGTGCCACCATGCCCTGCTTCATGATTTCTCTTATATGAGAAACTCTAAACAAAAATAAATTAATGAGAAAAACAAAAAATAAGGTAAGACCAAACAGGGAGACAGATCTTTTGCAAGACAGTGAAGTAGAAGCGAAAGGAAAGGAGATCAAGAGATAGAAGGAGACGTGATGAAGGAGAAGGAAGAAAATGAAAAAAAAGAATTAAGATGTGTTAGGCGCATGTACCAATTCCCCATGATGAATGTGTTCATTATGTACTGCAAACATGCATTAATACAAATAAAAATTTTAAAATCACCCCAAGCCTTTTGACTTACTGTAGTTATTCTAATGATCTAGTTAGTTACTTACTAATTAGTTTGATTCCTCATTTTTTCCTACTTTTGTATAGTTGTCACTCATGATTCTAACAGAAAATAAGTTAGAGTCAAGAGAATTTTTGAAAAAAATCTGGGCTTTCCATAGTTATCTCTAGTTACCTCTAGTGTTCAGTACACTAATCACAATGAGAGATAGTTTTATTTATTTTTTTCATGTTTTTATTTTAAAGAGGATAAAAGCAAGGAAAATTAAAACAGAATAAAACCAATCAAAACAAACCAGTATAAGTGATACAGGACTTCAAAACCTTACAAAATCAACAATATTTACCTTAATGCCTTTTGTTTTCTTTGAAATAGCTGGAGATACCTTCAGGCATAGTAAAAATTGAATAGAACAGAATAGAATAGAAACAATAAAAGCAAAACAATGAATGCAATAAAGGACTTCAAAACAAGCCAATAGTAAATCCAAAATGGCTACCATAATATGTCTTGCTATCTTTTATGATTTTTTTTTTTTTTTTTTTTTTGCGGCACTGGGGATTGAACTCACAGCCTTGCGCCTGCCAGGGCAGGCGCTTAAGCCACTGAGCCAAACTCCCGGCCCTTCTTGCTATCTTTTACATAGCTGCTCACACCATCAGATTTAACATAATCGAACAAAACAAAAGAGAATAAAACCCAATCCAATGAAACAATGAAAATGGTATGGTTTCCCAGTGGGGATTGCTTCCTGGTGAGGCCTTGTTCTCTCCCTCTGCAGTCTGCAAATGGTGCTGACTCATGGAGAGAGGCTTGGGTCTAGCTGTCCCCACTCTGACAGCAGCCTGTGCATGGCACTGGTCTTCAGGTGGGGATCACCTCCTGGTGAGGCCTAGTTCTCTCTCCCTGCAGTTCATGAATGGTGCTGACTCAGGGAGAGAGACTTGTGTCTGACTGTCCCCAGAGAGACAGTTTTAAATCAATGCTATAAATGGATGTGTATGCACTGACAAACTCTTCCTCATTGTCTCATCAATAAGGATCACTCTACATTAAAGAAAGAGCCTAATTTTTTTCTTTACTAAAAATGTCTTATTCATTGCCTCTCTCTTAAGTTTTGATTATAAGCAGAGAGAAGAGCATCATAATGATTTTTGCTTCAGTGATAAGGTTTAAGAGCAAAGAGGAACTCACACACAGTGAATCAGAGTTCTCTTAGTCTATGTAGTTGAGTTCTATTTTAAATTGCTTATAACTAGCCAACACAATTGAAAAAAAACTGAATTTCTGTTATGGAGTCCATAGATGTCAGTATAACATAGAACAAATACACTTAGAACTAATTGCATGACATATAAAGTGCACATAACAAGAAAATTAAAAAAAAAATTTTTTATATGCAGGATGTATGAAATGGCAGTTGGATAAGTCATTCTACATAAACTTTAACCAAACAGATACAGTCAGCCAAACTAAGAAATCAAGATATTCAGGTGATTTTTTTTTACTTTAACAGATTGAGCAATCATACAAATGAGCCTAGTATTTTTAAAATGAGTGCTTATAACCATAGAGTAAATGTATCAAAAACGTTCTTAGTCTCTAGCACATGCTTTAAAATGTGACAGGCATTATCTAAACTGGTAGGAAGAAGAAACTTGCAATGTTAGGTAAAAACATTTTTCATTGTGTGTTAGAAAAGGTCATGCAAGAGATTTTTGAGAAACTTTTAGAGCATTCAGGCTACACCACTTCCTGACAGGGTTTGTCCAGTTCAAAAGGAAGCTAAATCCAACAACAACAAAAATAAACCCTGGGTGTTATCTCAGGGTCTAGTTGGTGAGAAATAACCATTTCACTTTTGTTTTTGTTTTTGAATCATCCTTTTGGCTTTGTTTGATGCAACCTGAGTATATGCAGTATTACAGCGTGTTAGGGAGCACTGATCAACTGAGCTATAATTCAGTATTCCTACAACAGGTTTTCCAAGGAAAGTGCAGTGTGACAGACAGCTATTGTGCTACTAAAAGACAATGAGATAAGGCTGTAATTTTCAAAATGAAAGTTTTTAGTTGTAATTGTACAGGTAGCACATTCCTTAGCCCACTTCCATTGGAGACATTCCCAATTACCTCTTAAAGTGAAAAAGGGACAATTAGGTCCATATTCATATGCTAATATGCATTGCATTATTTAAACCTGTTTTTCTTTTTAAACTATGAAAATGAAAATTGAGCAGTGGCAATGGAAACATATTAAAGTAGTAATTACCTTCTTCACAGTGCAGCTTTTCACATAAACACATTTCAGCTAGCAGGTTTAGTAGCTATTTTTCAGTAATAAAATTTGATGCATAAATCTTTTTTCCCCATGGAAATGGCATTTAAAGTGCAGAATATTAAGTTACTTTGAAAACATCTCTAAGGAATGCAAAGTTTTACTGAAAATGCAGCAAATTTCACATTTCTTGTTTTTGAAAGACTGCTTTCATGCAATATACTGTGCATTCCACTTTATTAATATTATTTTTTTCTTTTAAAACAATTCAGCAGGAAGAGGATCAGAAGTATCCTTATATTCTCATTAATTAGTGTTTGTTGTTAGATTCCAGAGAGACTGACTATTTAAAGCTTAAGAATTAATTCTAATAGATATTGCAGATTGTCTCAGCTTTGAGAAGTATCTCTCACAGTGAATATTCAATAACAGGTTATTTTCCAACATCTGTTAGGTGAGGTGACTGATGTTTAATAAAATGCCATAAAAATTGTCTCCTTGACTTGCTTGAGTGGTACCTGCTATTCTATTCTATTTCATTTATCATTCTGAGACAAGGTCTTGCTGTGCTTTCTAGGCTGATCTCAAATTTCTACGCTTAAGTGATCCTTTTGCCTCAGTCTCTTGACTATCTAGGACTATGGGTACATTAACTTGAGGGGTAAATTTTATTTTACTTGTTTATTCATTTATATTTTTTTAAGAAAGGGTTTCATCATGTAGTCCAGCTGTCCTCAAACTCACTATGTAACCCAAGCTTGAACTCCAAAGGATTCCCCTGCCTCAGCCTCCCAAGTACTAAGATTATAAGCCTGTGCCATCAGACCTAGCTGAGGGGCAAATTATAATTTACCAAATATCAGAAAATAATCATAAAATCCAAATAAATTTATACTTTAATCTGTGTGTTTTGAGGTGTTTAGGTCATACTGCACATTGATTATGTGGCAGAAAAAACCTTGAATTCATTATTGAATATTACCTATCAAATCTATATCGTGTCAATTTTACTGAGTAAACTTTATAGCTGCTACTTCCACACATTTAACACACAGAAAACACAAGTCCAAATACAAATGAGAATCCTCCACACTACTGTGAGAGTTTCCTGACCATCAGTACTCACAGAGGACAGAATAGTTGAGTTCTTCAGATACTTCCATTCCTCATTTATCTAGTGCAAAAAGTATCTGATTCTTATGCATATCAACTCACACTGCAATTTTGGATAAGTTGCTTAACGTTTATGTGACTGACTTTCCACATGTTAAATGCCTGTATTAATGAGCATCTATCCCACAGGGTTAGAGTGAGTGCAAAATGCGATCATAGGTGTAAAAATTTTGTAAACTATTAAAATACTATACAAGCATAATGTGCTAATAATATTAATGATTTGTTAAAAATGGACGTGGCTTTTGTTTCTGCTGATTCCTTTTTGCCTTAGAAGGTAGACAACTGCCCTTAAAAACTTCAAAATTCGGAATCAGTATGTCTGCTGGTTCTGTGTTTATGAGGTAGTTCCAAGGCAAATTGCTCTTAAGTAAGTTGCATAAGCAGCCTCCAGTTCAAATCAGAAATAAACAGGACGCTGTAACCTGTTCTGTGCCATTTGAAATCTGTTAAAAGTTCTTTCTCTATTTAAGACAGAATAACATGGTCAGAGAAAGACACATGAGGTTTCCACTAAAGAATCACATTTGAACCTAGTAAGCCATGTAAGTTAATGGAAAAGGGCTGCTTTTCATCTCTGTTTTTCTTTATGACATAATCCTAGATATTTATGAATTCCACACTGAAATCCAGAGATAGTATATAAATACTTTTAGGTCAAGATAAAATGATGCATGCCTGCAGTCCTAGCTACTTGGAAGACTGAGGCGTTAGGATCACTTGAGCCTAGGAGATTGAGATCCCACCAGGAATTGCTTTGGGAAACTGATCTTATTGCTCATCTATATGCTATAATTTCACAAGTGTCAACTGAACTTCCTGCCTGTGGCCCTGGGCCTCTCTATGGCATGGGAATGTTCACTTTTAGTTGGAGGTTCATTCCAGGAATTTAGTAGGTTTATTTTTCTTCTCATTATTTGTCTTATTAACATATCCCAAATATTTCTGTGCCATTTAAAACTGTAACAAAACAGACTTGCTGTTATTGACAACTGAAAGTAAAAACCAAATAGGAAAGATTTCTTGACAGCCTAAGAGAAATTAATTCTCTAGGCTGTTAAAATTTCAAATGTTTTGTGAGAGCGGGCTTGGGAAACAAAACTCTTATGGGCAATAGAAGCCTGAGGTCAGGAAGTGACCTATGTAAGTGGTAAGAGTTGAAGACCTTTTGCAGAGGCCTCACTTGCTTCAGTATTTTCCCCTTACAGACACATTCAAAGAAGACATTTTATGACTGCAGTGACCTTGGGAAGGCAGGATTGCACTACAGATACACACCTGGTACAGTGGCAGTCTTTAGAAGTTTGTGTCTATCACGTATTTGGCCAGCTTGAAAGAATTTTAATCAGAAAAAGATTTATAAGGTAACATCGCTTGGACTCTGTCCTCGCTGAAACCCTTCGCAATGAAGCACAAGGTTATTTAGTCGGTTGCTTATCAGGCCTATCTTAATTAGACCTGGGAAATCAGTATGCAAGGTAAATTGTTGCTAAGTGGTTACTGTACCACCTTAGAAAGTGTGCACTCTGTCTATTCATTTCTGAAAGGAGATTTTTTCATCTTGAGAGTCACAGCTGGAGTAGAACTAAAACCTAACAGTAGGCAGGAGCCTCCTGCTGGGCACAGTTTCTTAGCTTTCAGCATAATTATGCAAATCCATCTTTGACATTAGAGAAAGGCCAGTGACAATGTCAAGCAAATGTTATCCAATTTTCACTTAGTCTCATTTTAGGTATTCACAGAGCTAACGTTCAAGCACTGAAATATGTGAGTCATTTAAATGTCTAAGGAAATTGCAGCTTGGTTCTTGCTACTGGAGTGGTTTAATTAAAAGAAAAAAAATTGTCTACAGGGAGGCCTCTACGCTTGTGTATTCTCAACAGCAATGATTCTTTCAGTTTACCTGCAATACTTACAACATTCATGGCTGGTTTCCATAGCACTGACTACTGTGCCCTCTGTTTTTCTGGAATTGAGACATTCTGGAATTGACTGAATGTAAAACAGAAGCCTCTGGAGCTAGTTTTTTTATTTTAGCTATGTTGTTTTATTTGTTGGTTTTTATATTAGTCTACCTAGTACAGTCACAATAATCTAGAAATTGGAACCATTATGTGGATTTTCAAATAGATTAAAATCTATCTGATTGGTTATAGAGGCCACAGAAATGGACTTGTAGAGAAATGAGCTGAAACAACCACAGCATAATCTAAAATGATGCAGTTGAGTTGCCTGAAGCCTGTTGCCAATGACTTGTCCAAAGTGTGTAAGTAAATCAATGACATAGCACACAGGAGCACCTAGTGTTTGTTTAACTATATTATATTGTTTCCAGATGATGTTTGAGGAACAAGAGTCAGTCTTCTATGGAGACAAGCAACATTTTCTTATGTCATGAAATTTGAGAGGTTTTCAAAACCTCTTGGTGAGAACAAGAAACTAAAGCTTTATCCCTCCAAAAGCATGAAACTTCTAAGTTTGTCCAATAACAATGATTGTGAAGAACAACATGAGTCAGAAAATATTGTATTTTAGAAAGTTGACTACTGAAGAGAATAGCTACATTCCAGAGAACTTGAGTGGGCTTTGAGAGACTCTTATGATATCACTAATGTAGGTTTCACTGACTGGGCAAGATGGGCTTTATCATAGCTATAGCAGCCTTGGAATTCAGGAAATCTGGATAATAAGCAGTGTCCATTAGGAAATGAATTATAGGGCCTGGGGATACAGCTCAACAGTAGTGCACTTGCTTAGTATGTGAGAGGCCATGAATTGCACTCCCCAGCACTTCAAGAAGGGAGGAAAAACAAGAGGCAAGATGAAAAAAGAAAAAACAAAAATACATTATGTATGTTCAGGTCTTATCATAGAGTCACTTGGGAGATTACTAGGGTTTTGTTTTGTTTTGTTTTTTGCGGCACCGGGGATTGAACTCACAACCTCGCGCCTGCCAGGGCGGGTGCTTAAGGCACTGAGCCAAACTCCCAGCCCTGGTTTCTTTGAGGCAGGGTCGCACTATGTAGCTCAGGCCGGCCTTGTGCTCGTGTTGTAGCCCAAGCCGGCCTCGAACTCACAGCACTCCGCCTACCTCAGCCTCCCGAGTGCTGGGATTAAAGACGTGTGCCACCACACCCGGCTATTACTAGGGTTTTAAAGGACACAGACTGAGGGCCGGGGATTTAGCTCAGTGGAGTAAGCACCTGCCTGGCAAGCGCGTGTTCATGAGTTCAATCCCCGATACCAAAAAAATAAAAATAAAAATAAAGAAAGGGTACAGACTGGAAAATGAGACAATGACGGAAAAGAGAATAATAGAAAAAAAAAAGAAAATGTAAGAGCAGAGATTCAAAGGAGAATGCAAGGATCCTGCCTGAGTTTCCACAGTGGGGCTGCAGTCCAGTTGAGCCTTTATTGAATAGAAATAGTGAAGCCAGATAAGCAGATACCATGAATATTATAGACAGGATACAGGGTGCCAAAGTTTGGATATAGTGTAAAATTTAAGTTATTGATGAATGAAACACCAATCACCAAGCGATTTAAGAAACTGAGCAAGAGCAAACAAAACCCTGGAGTTGAAAAGACATAACCGATACAACAACCAATAAAGTGGTGCTAGGACATTTACCTTCTTACCAGTTTGTAGGGTTCTATATTTGTAGTTGTTTTAGACTGAATGTGTCTTCCTCATATGCATACATTGAAATTCTAACTCCCAGGTGTTAAGAGATGAAGTCTCTGAAAGTAATTGTGTTATGAAATTGGTGCCTTCATGATGGGATCAATGCCATTATAAAAGGGGTGCAGCACTTGCTTGCTTTCTCTTTCTCTCTCTCCACCTTATAATGATACAGTGAAAAGATGGCTGCCTATAAATCAGCCCTTGGCCAGAGCTTTTACCAGAACCTGGCCATGCTGCACCCTTTCCTTTGTTGTCCTGGGGATGGAACCCAAGCCCTTGCACATACTAGGCAAGTGCTCTACTATGGAACTATACTTCTAGCCTCATTGTGTGTATTTCTGGCCTTATCCTTCCAAGGAAAATGAGGAACACATTTTAGTTTTTCTTTTTGTAGTGCTGGTGATGACAACCAGGGCCTCGTAGATGCTAAGCAAGTGGTCTGCCACTGAGCAATACATTCATTCCCATGCTGTCACTTTGATCTTGGATTTCCAGTCTCCAAAACTGTGAGAAATGAATGTTTCTAGTTGAAACCATCTAGAGCATGCAATTTTGTTATAACACCCAAATTAAAATAGTGGTGGAGAAAACTCAAATTAAAGAAGCTATATGTTTTTAAAATCAATTGTATTTATAGCACCTAACACAATACTGGGACAGTGGGGGTTTAATCAATGTTTTTAGATGAATGAAGATTGAAGTACTTTCTCTTTTAAAGATTATTCTTCTGAATTATGTGACTGGTCATAAGGAACAGAAAAATGAAATTCAATGGATTTATAGAATGAGAATAAAATGGAAGCAGGATATAGGTGAGTAGCATCTAAGGGTATAAGTTGGAGGGGTCTGAACAGATGCCTAAATGATAGATTTAGAATAGATTGTATTTTGCCGATATCAAGCTTTGTGGTTTATCTTGTATAAAATAAGGTGATGCCTCTTTACCAGCATACTGTGCAGTTTGGCATGTCAATGTAAATATAAGTTGTCATCATCATACATGTTAGTTGAATCAAGATATGTTTATTCTCCCTGATTTGTTCCTTTGGGGCTTTTGTTGATACAAGATGGATCAGGGCTATACATATACTAGATAAATCTCAATATATTTCTTTTCTTGACCTTATGAAAACAACTGATGTCTTTAGCTTCTCATAAAGCTCTTATGTCTCTATTTGTGTGGGCACAAAAAGGGAAACTTTAACGACCTTATAATCAAAGGGCTCAAGCAGAGTCAGTGAATTACCATGCCAAGGTATTTATTGGCCGTGAAAATTCAAAATCACCCATGGAGTGGTAGAAAAAGACCACTCCACTCACTCATTTGTTTTGTTTCTCTGTGTTTTTAAATGGCTAGCAATGGATTGACCTAAAATTTAGGCCCATAGAAATTAGAACAAATGTGTAGTAAACAAATAAATTGAACTCAGAGATAATTGTCTTGTACAAAAAAAGAGACATTAAAATGTCTCACTGGTACCTATTAAAGAAAGAAAACAAATGTCATAACTGACCAGTTAACCTCTTATAATCCTAACTGCTGGGTCGTGATATCCTTGGTATTGATCAGAATGGACTATTGGAAAATAAATCACTGCATAGCATTAATTTTTGAAACATTCTAATTTCTACTGTTTGGATTACTGGCCCTTAACAGTTTAACCTTGTGTGCTCAGGTTTGAAGCTTGCTTCCTTCATTTACTTGCTATTAACTTTGTGCAACTTAATTGATTCTTAGGGTCTCAGTTTCCTATTTTGCAAAATTTTGATAGTAATGATGTCTGCTCTGTAGGGTTATGAGGTATGTGTGATATTATTGCAAATTATTTTATAATAGTGCTTGGCACAAAAAATATTCAGGGGATATTTTTGTTACTACTATTTAAAAATAATAGAAGCTAAAAGATAATAGCTATAAATCTAGAAAAAGTGCTGTTGCTTTGTTAGGAAAGATGGTGAGTCTGTGTTTTGACAGATGGTTTAATGTGCAGGTAACATTCTATGAAGTTATTTAGCAGTTTATTTTTGTTTAATTTTTATTCAGACACAATATTTGTAAGTGCTTATGGAGTACACTGTGGTAATTTGACATATGTATATGATGCTATAATAAGTATTTCCACCCTTTCAAACATTAATCATTTTTATGTGTTGGAAATTTCATAGTCTTCTAGTCATTTTGAAATATGTCATAAATTGATTTAGCTGACAGTTACCCTACTGTGTTATGCAAAAGCCAGAACCAATTCTTCATCTGTAACTGTATTTTGGTGCCTATTACCAGTAATTTGTTTTAAAGGTACAGTAATCTCTTTGGATAGTAATTGAATTGTAGAGAAAGAGACTGAGGAGAAAGCTGAAGCTAAAACAGGAAAGAGACCACCTTGGGAAAGAGTGTAGAAAAAGAAAAGGACCACAGACCTGAACCTTCTATAATTAATGGAGTCAGAGAAGTTAGCAGTGCCAAAGAGGAATTTTCAGAGAAGGAGAACTAGAATACATCCAAACAACAAAAGGAAGAATGTATGTTTTAGAAAGGGTAGCCAGTCAACTATTTTAAATACTTCCTCAGGAAATCAAAGATGATTAGGTTGAAAATTTTATTTATTTTTGTCCCGTTGCTTTTTGTGGCAAAGATTTATTTTTATCCATGTTTATGTTTTTCTTCCCTTTTTATTAGTGTATGGTTAAAACGCATAATAAATATATTTACTGTGGGGTGATGGTAAATATAAAAATCACATTTGAACCTCTTTACTTCCCCTTAACCCCTGTCTTCTATCTTCTCATTCCAGATTCCTTTCCCATATGCACAAAGTCTATCCCGCTGTTATCTATAATCTTTTATTTTTCCCATAAATTATTTATACTTTTGGTTTCTCATTTGAGAAACCAAGTGTTATTTAAACTTGTATGTCTGATTTATTTCACTTAGCATGTATTACCATCATAGTAACTGACTTATGGAAAGTGTTTAATATGTATTTGTGAAGTGAGTGCACAAAACAAATATCAGAAAGATGAATTTCTACATACTTTTTGTGACAAAAATTAGACTGTAAAAGGTAACAAATAAATGATGAGAAAATGGAAAATACCAGTTGAGAAAATGTTGATAACAATGGTTGGAGAATTAGGATGTTAGATGAAGGAAGTCACAAGGTCAATAATAGGTGATTTAAAAATATGGTGGTGAGGGAGGAACTGGGCATGTCTTTATATAACAGAAGAGAGACAGAAGATACCCTAAGAGAAACTGTGATTGATAGAACAAAGATGGACAGGAAAATAGGATGAGAAGAAGGCACAAGTGGAACAAGTCATTCTGAGAGAGAAAAGATGATAGATGGTGGTGAGCTGAAATCACTTGGCCTGAACTAGCTGTCGTACTTGAAAAATGGGTTTGTGTTTATGTACTGTAATCATGTACTAATAAAATTTTGAAATAAAAAAGAAAAATAGATTTGGCTCAAAGATGATCTCAGTATGTAGTATGCTACAACCTAGCTTGGTATGCAAAGAGGTTGTAATCTGACCTAAGTGTATAGCCTCGTAACTAAGCAACTGAGCTTCAGCCAATTCAGTGACCAACCATTGAACCAATCTCAAGGTGATGCCTCCCAAATTATGCCCAAACAAGGCAAAAACCAAGGTGCACCAATCAGGTTGTTTCTGTATGACACCTCCTTCTTCTGGCCACAAATATTACCTGTACATGTGGTAGGGTGAGACATTGAGAAGCATCTTTTGTCTGGAATGTTAGGTGGTTCTAGAACTTTTTTCTTGCTCAAATTGTTACTGCAGAGAGAGAAACACAAGAAATTACCCTTTATTAGCCAGACAGCATCCAGTGAACTGCTGGGATGCTGACCCTATGGGGCAACTGAGTTAGGTTTACATAGTTTTAGTTCCAGGCAGAAATGGGCAAAGATATATTGTCTCATTTGGCTTGGAATCTAGCTGACACAGAGGGTACTTTCAATCAGGGGTGGAGAGCAGGGTGTAACCAATCTTTTTACGACAGCTCAGGGTGAAGCAAAGATGAGGTTTCATGGTTTGGTCTCCAAGGCTGTTTTTGCAGGGAACAATTGTGAAAGCAGGATCTTACATCCTTTTATAGCTAAGATGTCAGCTGAGACCTAAGATGGCATTAGTCTGGTTCATTCTCATATTAAAGTAAGCTTTGTTAAATTGAATTGGTCTCAGTTTTTCTTTTAACAATGGCAATATAAAAATACTGTGATTTAGGAAAGGAAAAGTGTGGCAAAGGTATGATTTGAAGACAGCATAAAAAAGGGGATGTGAAAGAGATCTCTTCAAGTGTCCCAAGAGGATAAGAGGATTGGTGTGGTTGGGGCTGGGAATTTGTACAAGAAAGATTGGAAACGATTCCACACAGTGATCTCCATTGACCTCTGGGATGGAAGTGTTGCCCAACTGAGTTTTCCTTGGTTTTGAAATATATTCCCAAGAGTATTTCATATACTTGTTTGTTTGTTTTTTGAGACAGACTCTTGCTATGTCATTCAGGCTGCTCTTGAACTCACTATGTAGACCAGGTTGGCCTTCAACTATTGGTGATCCTCTTGCCTCAGCCTTTCAAATGTGTATGCCATGATGCCCAACTCATGTAGTCTTTATGTTCATTTAAATCATTAAAATTGACTCTACAAGAAGTATAGATATGTCTTTTAGGATTCAAGTAGTACTTTACAAAAAGGTACTATATTGATTTCTGAGAATATTAACTGTCACTTCAGCAGACCTTAATTTTGTTATGTTTTCTCAACTCTAAGGATATAAAATTTTCAATTTGGGAGAAGAGATAGCTTAGTGTTTTCATAATAATAATTTAGATATGTAAATTATTGTTTTATACACACATACCTTGAAAATTTCATTGTCACATTTGTAAGCCTTGGAGTCCGAGTTTGGATTCTAATCAGCATTTGTTAAACATTTTACACTTGTAAAGGTGTTTTTTTTGGGGGGAGGGGAGGTTTTTCTGTTTTAATTTCTTGTCCGTACTGTTTTTTAGAAGAGGATTTGCTATGTACATTCATGGTAACCCTGAACTGAATCAGAGCCAAAAGTTTCAACTTGATTTGATTAATTTTCCTTAAGAGTTTGAGGATTTTTTTTAATGGGAAGACATTGAACTGAATTCAGCAGAAGTGTACTTTATGGCTAAGAACTATACACCTATGCAGTCTCATTTCGTCTAGCATGCAAATAAATTATGTTGGGTTTCTAAAATAGCATCCTCCACTGAGTAGCGCAATTTTGTGATGAGCTACTTGACGGGGTACTCTCTTACAAAAATGTTAGAAGAGGTTGCATACCATTTCTAGGTTTTTCTATTTCAGCTGCTGCAGTATGCACATAAGAAATATTCTATTTCTTTTGTTTTGCAACATTGAAGGTTCCTCAGGAAGCATAATAAAAATTAAATGACTTTACAATCTAGATTTCATCCTCAGGACTCTTCTTTGTTGCTGTAGTGGAGAAATTTTTGTGACTCTGGCTGTTTTAGATCTGGATAAAAATTTTTTTTCAAATCCATTTTATTCACAGATAAAAAGTAAGAAAAAAAAGAACATGGGAAAAACTACTACAAAATTTTAAAGTACATCAGTCAGGGGGTAAAAATGGTACATATGTTGTGCATTGTTATCCCCAAATCATTCACACAGAGCACAAGACATTTGCCTTTAATTGTCTGAACAATATCAGTACAAATCTTTCTCTTCAGAGAACTCAGAGAAATCAGTTGTGTAATTATCTTATGTACATATACATACACATATACATGTTCTTTTCTTTCATTTTGTCACACTAATGGAACAATATGTTTACACATGTGTCTTATTTCACTAATGAATATGTTCTCAAGGTGCAACAATTTACCTATAAAAGAGTCCAATTTATGTTTCTTTATAGTTCAGTAGTACTCCATTGTATAAAAATACCACATCTTTTTTATCCATTCCTCAGTCAATGGGTATTTATGTTGTTTCCAAGATCTGGCTATTATAAACTGTGCTGCTATAAACATGGGTGCACATATATCACTGTGGTATGATGTTTTCAATTCTTTTGGGAAGATAACCAGAAGGAGAATAGCTGGGTTGAATGGGACCACCAATCCTATGTTTTGAGGAATCTCCACACTGATTTCCACAGAGGTTGCACCAGTCTGCATTCCCACAAATAGTGGAGAAGAGTTGCTTTTTCCCCACAGCTCCTCCAGCATTTGTGATTGGTTGATTTCTTGATACTAGCCATTCCTTCTGGGGTGAGGTGAAATCTCAGTGTTGTTTTAATTTGCATCTCTTGAATGACCAGTGAGGTTGAACATTTTTCCACGTATTTATTTGATGTTTATATTTTTTCATCTGAGAAGTGTGTATTCATGTCGATGCCCATTTTCGGATTGGGTCTTTAAATCTGGGAGGACTGATTTTTTCAGTTCTTTATATATTCTTCAGAGTAATCCTTTGTCTGAGGAATAGTTGGCAAATATTCTCTCCCACGTTGTGGGTCATCTCTTCACTCTGTTTGTGGTTTCTCTTGCTGAGCAAAAGTTTTTCAGTAGGGTGACATTCCATTTGTTGATTCTTTGTGATAGTTCCTGTGCAATCTGGGTTTTGTTTATAAAGTCTTTGCTACACCAGTGTCTTCAAGAGTTTTACCTACTGTATCTTCCAGCAGATCTAATGTTTCTGTTTTAATATTAATATATTTGATCCATTCTGATTTTAGCTTAGTATATGGTGAAAGATATGGGTCCAGTTTTAATCTTTGGCATGTGTAGAGCCAGATTTTCCAGCACCATTTATTAAAGAGGTTATCATTCTTCCAGTGAATGTGTTTGGCACCTTGGTCAAAGATAAGGTGGCTTCGTGTGGCTTCAGTTGTTTCTGTATCTTCTAATCTATTCCATTGATCTTCAGGTCTATTTTTTTTGCCAGTATCACACCGCTTTTATCACAGTAGTTTTACAGTATAATTTCAAGTCAGGGATTGTGATGGCCCTGTCTTGTCTTTGTTGCCCAGCATTGCCTTTGGTATTCTAGGTCTTTTCTGGTTCCAGATGAATTTATGGATTGTTTTTCTGATTCTGTGAGATATGCTAGCAGTTTTGGAAGTATGCCCATTTTCTCTATATTGGTTCTTCCTACACAAGTGCACAGAATATCACTCCATTTTTAATATCCTCTTCAATCTCCTTTTTCAGGGTATTATAATTTTCAATGTAGAGTTATTTTATGTCCTTTTTTAGATTCATTCCTAGATATTTCATTTTTTGAATGCTATTGTAAAACATGTTGTTTCCCTGATTTCTCTCTCAGTGAGTTTGTTATTCGTGTGCAAGAAGGCTATTGATTTTCAAGTGCTGACTTTGTAACCAGCTACATTACTGAATTTGTTTATTAAATCTAGTTGTCTTTTGGTGGAGTTTTTGAGGTCTTCTAAATCGAGTATCATGTCATCTGCAAATAACAATAGTTTAACTTCTTCCTATCCTGTCTTTATTCCTTTTATTTCTTTCTCTTGTCTAATTGGTACTGCTAAAGTTTCTGGGACTATGTTTAGTTAGAGAGAAGACAGTGGACATCCTTGTCTTGTTCCTGATTTTAGTGTGAAAACTTTCAGTTTTTGTCCTCTTAGTATGATGTTGGCTGTTGGTTTGTCATAGATGACCTTCATCAGATTGAGATAAAGACCATCTATTGCAATTTTCTGTAGGGCTTTTATCATGAATGGGTGCTACACTTTGTCAAAAGCTCTCTCTGCATCTATTGAGATGATCATATGATTTTTGTCCTTGGCTCTGTTAATATGGTGTATTACATTTCTGGATTTAAGTATGTAGATCCATCCCTGAATCCCTGGAATGAATCTCACTTGGTCATGGTGTACAATCTTTTGCATGATTTGCTGCAGTCTGTTTGCCAGTAACTTACTGAGGATTTTTGCGTCGATGTTCATTAGGGAGATTGGCCTGTAATTCTCTTTCTTAGTTGGGTCCTTCTCTGGCTTTGAAATCAGAGTAATGCTTGCTTCCAGGAATGAATTTGGGAGTATTGCTTCCCTTTCAATTTCATTAAAGAGTTTGAGAAGTAGTGATGTTAGGTCTTCACTAAATTTCTTGTAGAATTCAGCAGTGGATCTATCAGGCCCTGGGCTTTTCTTTGTTCATAGATTTTTAATTATATCTTTGATTTCATTGATTGATATTGGTTTATTTGAGATTTTTATATCTTCTTGATTCAGCTTTGGTAATTCATAGGTTTCTAGGAATCTGTCCATTTCTTCTATGTTTTCCATCTTATTAGAATACACATTTACAAAGTAGATATAGATGGTTTTCTGGATTTCTAAAGGGTCTATTGTGATTTCACCCTTTTCATTCCTAATTGTGTGGATTTTAGTCTTTTCTTTCTTTTTTTATTTTTTGATAAGGTTGGTGTATTGGGTATGCTATGTACCCCCAAGTCCTCATACTTCTGATGGGGCTGAGTCTGATGCTTGTGATCAGTTTGTTGTCTAGCACCAGGATTAATGACGTGACTGCTACACCCGCCCAGGGGTGGAGCTGAGATACAGTATAAGGGAAGGCAGGTCCTCCTCTTGCTTGCTTCCCGGCTTCCGCCCTCTCTCTCGCCAGTGTGGATTGCGGCTTGCAGCTTGCAGCTGCCATGAACTGTAGGCCCGTCATCCCATGCTGCGTTGGAGCCCACTTTATGGACTGAAACTCCCGAGAAACTGTAAGAATAAACCTTTCCTTCCCTAACTTTGGGCATCAGGTATTTTGTCTCGGCAACGAGCAAAAAGTAACTAAGACAGTTGGCTAAGAGTTTGTCAATTTTTTTAAATTTTTCAAAGAACCAACTCTTTGACTCATTGATTTTTGTGATTTTTTAAGTCTCTGGTGCATTATTTTCTGTGCTTATCTTATTTCCTCCCTTGTACAAGCTTTTGGCCTAGCCTGCTATTCTTTTTCTAGGAGTTTGAGATTCACAATTAATTTGTTTATATGCATTTGCTCTGTTTTCCTGATATGGGTATTTACTGTTATAAATTTTCCTTTTAAGAGTGCTTTCATTGTGTCCCATAAGTTCCAGTATGTTGTATTATTGATCTGTTTTACAAATTCCATTTCTTTCCTATGCTGAGCTTACCGAATTTTCTTTTTTTTATTTAAGAGAAAAAAGACCCAGAAAAGAAAAGCAAAAAGCAAAAGAGACAAACAACAACAGCAAATCCAATACAATAACAGTAGAGATTTACAAAACAAGATGATGAGAATTTGACAATGGTTGTAATATTGCATATCATTACCTTCTAAAGGATTGCTTAGATGAACAGATATAGACATGGAAAATTGATCTAAACATGTAAGTATTAACTGTTCTTTAGTAGTATAGCCATCTTAGCTATCTTATGAATACATGTATACAAATTTATAACTTTTTCCTTTTCCCTTCCTTCTTTCCTCCTTCACCCTATCCCAATTACTTTTCCTCTTTAAGCAGTTTCTTACCCTTACACAGTATTTATTGCAGATTTTGGATCACACATACTTTTTCAGTTTCTCACACTATGGAGACAATATGGTATTTACACTTGTGAGTTTGATTTATTTCACTTGTGAGTACGGTCTCAAGTTGTGTCTATTTACTTATAAAAGTCTCAATGCAATCTTTCTTGATACCTGAGTAGTACTCCATTGTATAAAAATACCATGTCTTTTTTGCCCGTTCCTTGATTGATGGGCACTTGGTTTGTTTCCAAGATTTGATTGTTACAAATTGTGTTGCTATAAATATGGGTGCACATATATCACTGTGGTATGATGCTTTCAATTCTTCTGGGAAAAGCCCAGAAGAGGGATAGCTGGGTTGAATGGGATGTCTAATCCTAGCTTCTTGAGGAATCTCCACAATGATTTCCACAGTGGTTGCACCAGTCTACCCTCCCACCAACAGTGGAGAAGAGTTCCTTTTTCCCTACAGCCCCTCCAGCATTTGTTATTGGTTGATTTCTTGATCTTGGCCATTCTGGGGTGAGATGAAATCTCAGTGTTATTTTAATTTGCATTTCCTGAATGACCATTGATGTTGAACATTTTTTCATATATTTATTCCCATTTGTATTTCTTCATCTAAGTGTGTATTGATCTCAAATGCCCATTTTTGGATTGGGTCCTTGATTTCTGGGGGCCTGATTTTTTTAATTCTTTATATGTTTTAGACTGAAGTCCTTTGTCTGGGAATAGTTGGTTAAGATACTTTCCAAGTTCGTGGGTTTTCTTTCCATTCTGGTGGAGATTTCCTTTGACATGCAAAAACTTTTTAGTAAGCTGAGATCCCAGTTGTTGATTCTGGGAAGTGTTTCCCGTGCAGTTTGATTTTTGTTCATGAACTCTTTGCCTGCTTCTATGTCATCAAGATTTTTACCTACTTTGTGTTCCAGCAGATTTAGTGTCTCTGTTTTAATGTTTATGTCTTTTTTGTTTTTGGTACCGGGAATCTAACTCACAACCACGCACCTGCCAAGCAGGCGCTTAGGCCACTGAGCTAAATCCCCGGCTTTAATGCTTATATCTTTGATCTAAATATTAACTTTAGTTTAGTTTAGTGCATGGTGATAGACATGGATCTAGTTTTAGTTTTTGGCATATGGAAAGCCAGTTTTTCCAGCACCACTTATTAAAGAAGCTATCTTCCATAATTTTCTTAAACTCATCTATTTTGTCTGTATCTGCTTTAAAGTCACTAAGTATGGTGTGTATTTCATTATTCTTTGTAGTTATTTGAGAGATTATTCATGATTTCATTTCTTCCAGTGCATCATTCCATTGCTTTGTTGCTACCACCTTAGAGAGGCCTGGTGGGGGGCTTTCAAATTGTCTCACATCAGTACCCTTGGATCTTCCTTTGGTGAACTGGATATCTGGGGTTGCATTTTGCTTTAGTGTCTTCTAATTTTTTTTTCCCTCCGGTACCAGGGATTGAACTCACAACCTCACGCTTGCCCAGGCAGGTGCTTAGGCCACTGAGCCACACTCCCGGCCCTTCATTTTCTTTCCTCTCTTTTTCTTAGTTTAATTCCTGGAGTGATGCTTGCATGTTGCCTATGGTGGGTTGCTTTATTGCTAATATTTAGCACCTTTATATGATAACTACTTCTCTCAAGTATCTTCCAGATGTGGCTGTTTTTGGGTTTTGAATCTGTTGGAAGATCTTACCTCTTCAGCTTGCTGGAGATGAGAAGTTGTTGATTGTTTGGTCTAGTCCCTGGTTCTTTGGCACTGTGCCACAGTATTTTCTGTGATTCTTAGTCTTGGTCATGGAATACCAGGACCAAGAGCACCAGCCAGTGCAGTCCTTTGCATTCACTGCTCCCCACCACTGCTGCATCTCTCTGCAGAGGCCTCTGGAGTCGCCAGCCATCATCACCATCACTGTCTATCTGCAGGTTGAACTGCAACTCTTGTGCACTGAGTCCCGCTTCAGGGAGAAGGCACTGCTACCTACTGCCTTCTCCTTCATTGAAGTTTTTCTCTTCACTCTTGCTGTGGGTTTCAATTTGCACTGCAGATTCTTCCTGGGTCTAGTGGACCCACTTCCACCCTTCTTGTCTTCCTAAAGATGCTGTATTACAACATCTGGACGGCGACTCTCAGAGGGGCTCTTTTCTCTGCTGCTTACTGCTCCACCATCTTGGTCTCCATCATAAAGTTTATAGAGGTTTCAGTCCATAGTCAGTTGGCTCCAAGGCAAGGTGACATGGCAGGATGACATGGAATTGCTGAGGAGAAACAGCCAATGTCAGATTAGGCAGAACGTGGCCACAGAAGCAGCAGCAACAGCAGCAGCCACTGCCCATATTCAATTCTGGGAAGGAATTTTTTCTGAAGTCACGCAGGCCTCAGCAGGGACATTATCTCATATCTTGGCCCCACAGTCTCATAGTCTGCCTCTCTGGGCTCAACTGTGGCTGTTGGTGAGGAGCAATGCTAGCCCTACATGCCAACCACTTGCTTCCATGATGGCTTGTACACAGCCTTCGCCAGACTCACTATTCAAACTGAAAGCTAACCTAGGGAAGTTGCCTCAAAACAGTCTGCGCTGCTTGCAAGTAAGCACAGTCACATTTGTGTCTGGGGGAGGTTGATATGGTGGTGCTCCACAGTGTTGAATATTTTTCATGTGCTTATTGGCCATTTGTACTTTTTATATTGAGAAGTATCTACCCAGGTCATTTACTGATTGGATTATTTGAATGTTTGATGTTAAGATTTTTTAGTTCTTTGTATAGTCTAGATCTTAATCACCTGTTGGAAGAGTGGCTGGTAAAATTTTCTCCCATTCCATAGACTGTCTCTGTACTCTGTTTGCCTTGCTGTGCAGAAACTTTTTAATTTAATGTACTCCCATTACTTGATTCCTGTGTTATTAGAGTCCTGTTCAAGAAGTCTTTGTGCCTATGATTTCAAGTATTTTCTCTGTATTTTCTTTTAGAAGTTTCAAACTTTCAGGTCTTAGTCCCAGGTCTTTGATCCATTTTAATTGATTTTTGCACAAGGTATGATGTAGGGATCTAGCTTCAATCTTCTACAATGGATAGCCAATTTTCCCAGCACCATTTGTTAAAGAGATTCTTTTCTCCAGCATATATTTTGGTTGCTCTTCCCAGAGTCCTCTGTTCTATTCTATTGGCCTACACATCTAGTTTTGTGCCAATACCACGCTGTTATTGTTTCTATGGTCTTGTGGTATGATTTGAAGTCAGGTGTCATAATGCTTTCAGCCTTCTTTTTGGTTAGGATTGCTTTGACTTTTTAAATTTATCTTTTTATTTTAGTTTTTATTTTAAAAAGCAAAACAAAAAAGGATAGAAATGATACAGAATTTCAAATTTTAGAATTACATTTTCTAGTTCTGTTAAGAATATCCCAGGAATTTTGATATGAATTCCACTGACTCTGTAGATCACTTTTGTAATATGGACATCTTAACAAAATTAATTCTGCCAATCCGTGAGCATAGGAGGTCTTTTTACCCTCTGGTGACTTCTTCACTTTTCTTCTTCAGTGTTTTACAATTTTCATTATAGAAGTCTTTCACCTTGGTTAGATTGATTCCTATATATTTTATTTTTGAAGTTATTTTTAAAATTTTTATTAGTACATTTTGAAGTACATAATGATTACATTTCTTGTGGAGAGTTGGTACGCATGCACAACACATTTTAATTCTTCTCATCCCCTTTCCCTCCCATTGTGAATGGATTTGTTTTCCTGATTTCTTTCTCAGCTGGTTTATTATTGATGTATATAAAAGCTATTGAATTTTAAATATTGATTTTGTATTCTGTATTATTTTACTTCTGAAGGGTCAGAAACCTTAGTGAGTGATTCTTTGAAACAGAGTTGTGGAAAGTGTCTTAACAAGTTAAGGCCATGGCATCTTATACTCATGACCACTACTTCACACAACTATAAGTGGAGTGGTATTAGAGGCATTTTACTGTAAACTCATTGAATATACTACAACTTCTGCCTATTACCTTGGAACATAAACTCTTAATTAAAGGAAGGTAATGTACCAAGTATGTGGGACATGTCAAAAATGGATTTTGCGGCCTTTGTAACTTTCCACAATAGCCCAGCTGTGTTTCCTGGATGCAGTGTGTACTTTTATTTTGCGCTCATCCTGTTTTTTTCTTTACTTGGCCCAAGCTAACTCTATAGAGCCAGGTTCTCTCTCTCTTCACTTTTACTTTCTTGAGTAATGTTTGCAACTGCTTTTTGTTTGTTTCATTTAATTCTTTGTTTGAGGTGAGAAGAAGCTGGAATCCAACTCTAGAAGGAGAGGCGAGCAACTGAGAATGCAGTAACATTTAGTTAATCAGCCACTTTTAGAAACAAGCTACCAAATAACAAAAGGACTGTGGCATGATAAACCAAACTGATATTCAGAATATGATGGAAACTCTATGACAGATCATCTAACACTGTCAGGATAAGACGATAATTTTAGGATGAGGGAACGGAAAAAAGAAAATAGGGAAAAGATTATACATATATATACATACACACACACAAGATAGATAACTATACTACTAATCTCTGTTGGTTCATCAAAAAGAATGATTTGTGCTTCCATTGTTTGATCATTTTTTCATGCCTATGTCTTGTAATTTGAGCAATTACTTTGAAGTTAACAATATACAATATATTAACCATTGCCAATCTCCAATAATGTTGTTTTGAAATTCCATATCATCGTTTTTGTTTCTTCATTTAAAAAAAGATGATAATTTTATTGTGTACCCAGCACTCGAGAGACAGAGGCAGAATTGCTGCAAGTTTGAGGCCAGCCTGGGCTACATAGTGACTTTGAGCCCCGCCCCCTGAATGACATAGCAAGACCCTGTCTCAAAAAAATAAAAGCAAAAAAAATTTATCATGTATTTTTAACAATAAAATATTTGAAGGAAAGAAAATGGATTTTAGTGATAAACTCTCTAAAAATAGCTCATCTTGCAGTCTATGACTTTGAGTCAGCAAATATGCTAGTATAATCCTCCAGAGTCAGCAGGGATTGGCATATCTATAGATTTGGGGGAACAGCCACCACCTGTATTCTGTTGACTCAATTGTTTAGAATGTTCTGTGTACATATTTTGAGCAGGATTAATATTGATGACTGTGCTTTTGATTTAGTAAACATTTAACCAAGTTGTTTCTTTGACTAAAATCCTTTATGGGCCATTAAAAATATTAGAATAGAGTCTAGAGTTTCTTCATGTCCTTCCCATACATATCATCTGAGAAATTATCAAGGAATATTGAGTTCACAGTGAGACACTGCCTCAAAAAACCAGGGCTGGGAGTTTGGCTCAGTGACTTAAGTGCCTGTCTGACAGGCGCGAGGTTGTGAGTTCAATCCCCAGTGCCCCCCCCAAAAGAGAAATATTGAGTCCAATTGTGCCTCTGAGGTTGCAAGCACAGAGAGGTGTGAATTAGGATTTTAACACTCACACCTCTGAACTAATGGTGGAAACGTATTTGTTTGGTACTTCAACAATTTTATCCAATTTATCATACCAGGAGTAGTTAGTAAGGCAACAGAGATTAAAATGGCTAAATTTGGGGGCATATGTGTGGTCAGGAACCCTGCATGAATCCGTTTGACATTTAAAACATCTATTTCAAGGTCAAATAGAATATCTTGGCTCATTTTGACTTTATCATGCAAAGAAAAAGCATTAACATAGCACTAGAATACTATTCCTATACCCACCATCACTATATTATACAAAACATATCATTGCTTATAGGAAGAGAAAAATTTTAGCTCCTGATGCTGGAAGCTTTTTTTTTTTTTTTTTTTTGGCCAAGATTCTATACTTGATCTTTCTTTTTCTTTCTTTCTTTCTTTCTTTGTTTCATTTATTTATTTATTTATTTATTTATTTATTTATTGGTACCAGGGATCGACCTCACATTCTCGTGCCTGCCAGGCAGGTGCTTAGGCCACTGAGCTAAATTCCCAGCCCCCTATACTTGATCTTACATAGACTCCAGCAGGGAAATAGGCTCATGGTTAAGCAAATGTTAATCTGGTGTATAGGATATGCTATGTACCCCCAAGTCCTCATACTTTTGATGGGGCTGAGTCTGATGCTTGTGATCAGTTTGTTGTCTAGCACCAGGATTAATGACGTGACTGCTACACCCGCCCAGGGGTGGAGCTGAGATACAGTATAAGGGAAGGCAGGCCTTCCTCTTGCTTGCTTCCCGGCTTCCACCCTCTCTCTTACCAGCGCGGATTGCGGCTTGCAGCTTGCAGCCGCCATGAACTGTAGCCCCGTCATCCCATGCTGCCTTGGAGCCCACTTTATGGACTGAAACTCCCGAGAAACTGTAAGAATAAACCTTTCCTTCCCTAACTTTGGGCGTCAGGTATTTTGTCTCTGCAATGAGCAAAAAGTAACTAAGACATCTGGTCTAAACTGACAACGAGTAGATGCTAGGTAGCAGCAAAGTCTGAACTTTGTGCTGGGGACAGGATGGGACTTTTGTACTCCATGCTGTTTTTGGATGTGTGCCTGACCTATCTTGTTGTATACCTTAAAATAAAAATCTTACTCTGATTTCCTCTGTCCCTGATACTTTTACCTCTGGAACACTACAATTTTGCATCCCAAACTCTATTTTTTTGTTGTATTTAGAAATAGGGTCTTACCATGTAGTCCAGGCTGGCATTGAACTTGCTGTATAGCCCAGACTGGCTTTGTACTCAAGGCAATCATCCCAAGTGCTGGGATTACAGAGTTGCACCATCACACCTAGCTCCTAAACTTTATTTTTAAAACCCAGGCACCATGCATTAATATCTCTCTCTCTCTCTCTCTCTCTCTCTCTCTCTCTCACACACACACACGCATGCACACACACACACACTTGTCCTTTTCTCCCTGAAATCTTCACTTCTCTATTTGATTTGTGACTATTTTCAAATTTAGGTAAACTCAATCATTGTTACTCAGTAGGTAGGGTCTGTGGTCTAAACACAAATAAAAATAAGAAATATATATCTTGTGCACTGGCATTCTATCATTCTACTGACAACGCATATTTAAAATATTTGACAACCAGAAAACATTGAATTGCAAACCCTAAAAAGTTGGAAAGATGTAACTGTGCTTATCAGCTGAATATCAGTCCTGGCTGTAGCATCCCTGTGAGATGAGTCCTAAAATATTTTTCAAACAAAAAGTCATTTATTCATTTTCTCGTTAACAGAAATGTATTACAAACCTACTGTATGCCACGTACTGTGCAAAACAGTGGTTGTATAAAGACTATGGCTCTAATGGGATTTAAAATGTACTCCTAGGATTAAATGAGATTGGTAAACTACCTTCAGTTTCCTCTTCAATCTAGAAAGATAAAAGTTTTGTGCTGATAAGACTCTCTGGACCTAATAACTTTGGCAACCTAAAAAAAGATAAGCACTGCATATGTACAAGGTCAGTAAGGAAAAAAACTTGAGAGTTTTTTTTTCCTTTTTTTCTGGAACTTTAAAAAGCTAGACAGGAAGAATTGAATGAAGGAAGAAGAGAGAATATCATTTTCATTACAATTAAAAAAGAAACACTCATATCTCCTCTAGATTTGTATATTTTCCTTTTTCTTTTTCTTTTTCTTCTTCTTTTTTTTTGTTTGTTTGTTTTGGTACTGGGGATCAAACTCACAACCTTATGCTTGCCAGGCAGGTGCTTACACCGCTGAGCTAAATCTTCAACCCCTGTATATTTTTCTTAGAAAGCACTTATTTCAAGTAACATTATGTTTAGATTTTCAAGTACTTTCATAGTTGGTGAGCAGCTGAAACTCTATAGATAGATGAGTCACAAAAGAGAAAAGACACTCAAGGTGATCCCAGAGAAGATTTTACATATGACTAATAAAAAATTGTCCAGGAATCCTGCATGTGTGCATGTGTGTGCATACACATGTGTGCACATGTATGTGAGGATGCTACCAGGATTTCTGGATAATTTTCAACATGTGACACACTGAAAACATATTCCTTTTTGGATTTTAGTTTTATAGCAAGCTAAGAAGAGGTATGAGTCTAATGCTTGCTTTCTTTCAAACCGCCATTTACTTTGGATATCTTCTGAATAAGTGAAGCATGGACTAAAATATCAGGTACTAAGAAACTTCTATTAAAAAATACCCCTGCAAACTTTTCAGCTATAAATTCTAGAGACTGATTTGTCTATAAACCTTGTTAAAATCTGAGTGTTATAGCTTGTGTCTAGATGTCCCCCCAAAGCCTCACGTGGTCATAGGTTGGGCTTTTCAAATGTGGCTGAATCTAGAGTGTGTGATCCTGGGATCAAGGGTGTGTGATTACTAAATTAGTTCATTGATTGGTTGGCATAGTAATGGATAGGATTAAGGCTGCCCCACCCTGGTACCCACCCTGGAACGTGAGTGCTACCAGCCCTAAGGGTGGGTAGCCAGGTTAAAATATAAGGGACAGAAAGAGAGCTAAGAAAAGAAAAGAAAAGAAAAGAAAAGAAAAGAAAAGAAAAGAAAAGACAAAAGAAGAAGAGAAAAGAAAAGAAGAGAAGAGAAAAGAAAAGAAAAAAAAAGAAGAGAGATCTAGTGTTTTCACTTGTTGCTTATTATAGCTGTTTCTGCTTGCTTTCTGCTGCCTCTTGCATGCTCTGAGATGCTGCTCTGTCATTTGCCACCTTTCCTTGGAGCCAGTGAATATGAACTGAAATGTCTGCAAACTGTGAGCTAAATAAACCTTTCCTCCTTTAACTTTGGGCATTGGGTATTTTGTCCCAGCAACTAGAAAAGTAATCAAAACACCCAGTTTAAAATGGAAGGCAAAGAGCAAGTTGCTGAAAGGACACAAAGATGGGTTGAGGGGATGCAGAAGTACATGGAAATGGGTAGGGATGGTCTAAGTTTTCTTTTTTTCTTAAAGCTCAAGAGGATTTGAGAACCACTATTGTTTTTTCTCTGTTTGAGTTGAGGTCTCACTATATAGTCAAGGCTGACCACCAACTCATGATCCTCCTGAGTGGTGGTATTATAGGCATTCACCACCATGCAGCAAAGAACAACTACTTTCTTTCTTTTTTTCTTTTTTTTAAATTTTAGTGAAAAAAAAACAGAAAAAAAAGACATATAAAACAAAAACAACAAGCAAAAAAGACAAACAAATGACTAGAGTAAATACACTACAGTAACATTGCAGATTTACAAAATCGGATGACAGAAACTTGACAATGTTTGCAATATTGCACATTGTTATCTTTAAAATGGTTACTTACATTAATAGATATAGACATGTAAAATTAATCTAATCATATGAGCATTAACTGTTCTTTATCAACAATGAATGAGATAAATCAAACCCACATGTGTAAATACCATATTGTCTCCCTAGTGTAAGAAACAGAAAAGTATGTATGATCCAAAATCTGTAATAAATACTACATAAGGGTGAAGAACAACTCAAAGTGCAAGAGTAACTGGGAAGGGAAAAGGCAGAAAGAGAAAACGGAAGAGGAAAAGATATAAACCTGTATATAAGTATATGTAAGATAACTAGAATGAACACACTATAGAACAACTACTTTCAATAGTATTTTCTCTGTAGATTCTGACATCTGTGAAGGTTCCATATATTTAGTGAAAAATTGTCAGTTTATTGAAGGTAGAAGCAATTTTGATCATTGTTTTCTTTTATCATAAAGTTCTCTTCCCCTTTAATTTATTTTCCTTATTGATGGAGAAAATATATATGAATTATTTTGCTTGATTTCTTTCCTAGATAGGCACCATATTTATGGGTGGTAACTTCACTGAAGTTTTGATCAAACTGGGTGGAGAAGGTATAAAAATCTGCAGAATGCAAAGGGAAGATAACTTAATAATTGTGTAGACCTCTTTAGTTCCCCTGATCATGCCTGTAAAACTTGTCCATGGAGGATATACTTCTAGATGAAGATGTAGTACAAAAATTCAAATACTGAGGTACTTTGCCTCCTTGGTCTCCTCTATGATGAATAAAATGCCTCCTAAAAGGAAGAAAATTTAGAACAAATATGATAATCATGAATCTCTTCTTAGTTTGCTGACAGGAAATTCTTTCCAGATATTTCATCAAGAACTGTAATAAAATAAGACCGAGTCAGGAGAATCCCAAGTTCAAGGGCAGCTTGGGTTACATTGGGAGTTGTGGGACATTCTGGAATACATAGTGAGATCCGGTCTTAAAAAAAAGAATAGTAATATGAATTCAAATACATTTAATTATTATAAATCACATTGATACTTTTGTTGTACTTTATGAATGATAATAACTTACTCTGATAGTAGTACACCTAAATACCATCTATCTGTAAAACCATAATTATTCTGAAGCAGACTGGCAGTAATAACTGTCCCACTCAGATCATATTTATACAATGTTAACCTTAATTAACAAATTATGTGTTTTAGTCCCAGATCAATGTATCTGAGCAAACTAAAAGGCAGCCATCCTTATACTCAAATTGTTATATTGTCCAGGGAGCACTGATTCTATCCTTTCAGGTTGTGGCATCAAAGTCCTCACAATAACTGCATGTCATCTCAGCCTAGCTAGCAATTTCTCCCTTCTATGGTGAACAAGTATCCAGTTGTAACTGCTTTGGAACTTATTTTTCATGTCCAGGAAATCAAAGTGGCTAAACTTTCTTGATTATGAAACTTCAGGGAATGGATTCAAATTAATTTAATCACTATTTTAGCACCAACTAAATGCTCAGTGCTGTGACAGATACTGCATCTGGAAGGGGGAGATAAATGAAATAGAGTGCTACTCTGTTTGTTTTGCACATGCAGATGTCTACAATATTAGAAGATTGAATAAATAAAGAAGCCTCCAAGTGCAACCATTCTTTCCCAAAATAACTGAAAAAGTGCAATGTGTTTAGCTGATTTCCCAAGCAGAATAAAGAAATGTTCTGTTTGACTGGTAATGATATATACAAGTCAACACCTAAGAATATAGTGCATTCCAATTTTCAGAAAGTGGAAACTAAAAATTATGGAAATAAAGTTTAAAATGTATCACAAACTTAGGCAAAATAGAATTTCTTCTCTTTTATAACTAAATATTTAAAATGATGAAAAGATCAAGGCTTTAAGTTTCCTGAGGACATTTCCTAATCCTTTGAGATTGAAATCATTTTTTGATTTTACTATTTCAATATAATTCTTGTTAACTTCTTTTCTTCATTTAGTAATGAGTCTCTTTCTACCAGATCTTCGGCTGTTGATGGTGATGCACGTAATCAGAGTGGTTCTTCAGTACTGCTTTTATCCACCTCATCCCATCCTGTATGTTTTGTAAGTTTTGCAATTTTACTTTGAAACTGACATGCATTGTCTTGTACGAAACTGAAAAAATCAGTGAGGAACCGATCAACATAGATTCATAATATGCAATGAAGGAAGCTGAAGCAAAGATTAATCTTAAAACTATCAGTTTATTAGTGAATAATTTGTGTTTTGATGACTTTTGCTTCCCTTTACATCATTTTAGTTTCTGGGACTTGGATAATGTATATTTGAGTAATAAAAACCACATGTCTTTATGCTTTCTACAAGCCAAAGCTTATAAATGAGATCATATTACTAATATTTCTCTTTAAATGAGACCAAAATAATGAAAACATTATTTCATGATTAAAAGAATGTACTTATCTTTCAAATTTAAAGAGTAAATACTTTTATTATACAAACTGTTAAATGTGAACAACTTATCTCTCCTGAATGATTGTGAACTTCTTGAGGGTAATATTTAGAAATCCATGGACAATATCCAGCATGATAGACGTTTTGAGATAGAATTCAGCCTAGAAATTGTTCCTTGTCAAAATTCAAGAGCATTTTATAACAATAACTACCAAACTATGTCTTTTGCACTCAAATTTTCACTGAAACATTGATAACTGTTCCAAGTGAAGCAGCTCCATGTTCAAAATTAATTTGGGAAAGGAATGTACAATGGTAAAGTTACTATTGCAAGTGATACAGAGGTTCCCCCAAAAATTAAAAATAGAATCAACAATCCCACATTTCAGTATGTATCCAAAAGAATTAAAATCAGGATCTCAAAGACATATTAGATATATATAAAATTCAATGGAATATTATTTCACCCTAAAAAAGAAAGAATCCTGCCACATGTTACACATGTAAGAACTCTGAGGATGGTATGATAATAAAAAAGGCAGTCGTGAAAGATCAATATTACATGATTTCATTTATATGAGTTATCTAAAGTAATCAAACTAGATAGTAGAACGATGTTTACCAGGGGCATACAGAGATTGAGGATTGTTTGAAATCTGTGTGCTAACCCTAACATCCAAAATAAGAGAACCAATCCTAGATGAAGATAGAATAACAAAAGATAAAGACAATTTGGGAATGGGTGTGGTAGTGCATGCCCATAATCACAGTACTCTGGGAGACTGAAGCAGCAGGATCAGAAGTTTGAGTCTAGCCTAGGCAATTTAGAGATTTAACAATACCTTATCTCAGAATAAAAGCTAAAACAGGACTGAAGAGGTAGCTCATTTTGAAGGTCCTGCATTCAATCTCCAGTACTGGCTTCCCACAAATAAATACCACTGGGACCATAAACAAGATAGAGTCTTTAGATTAAGGGTTTAATGAAAGCACTGGAAATATGCTAAAATTTAACTTCCAGTTTGGAATGCTACAAATCAATTGTATATTACTGTATGCATATTAATGTTAATTGTTTAATGAACTACCCACATAGGATGGGTTTTATTAGGCTCACATCTTAGGTCTTGATTTGGAAATCATTTGTTACTGAGGTTATTTGAACTGAATGTTCTCTTTTGAGTTTTGTAATCATGATCCTGTCCACAGAGTAGGAGACAAGCTAAAATATTCCTTACACAGTGATACTGTAGCGAGATCTATTTCTGTGTTTGTACTATGTTATGGCATGAATATGAATGTCCCCTACAAAGTCTTATCAGTTATGGAGGCAGACTTCTAGAGTTTGTGAATAACTCATGGTTGAATGCTGGGGTTATGGGTGTGAGTGCTACAACCCAGTGCATGTGGCCTACGTACAACATAATGGGCAGAAACAATCTTCTGTCCGTGCTTCTCCCCTTTTGCCCCTTTGCTCTTGTCACTGCTTCTGGTGTCTACCACAGCTGCCACATTGCCCCTCAGCCATGCCACCATGACTTGTAACCAACTGAGCATGCACTGAAACCTTCATGAACTGTGAGCTAAATAAATCTTTCCTAGCTGGGCGTGGTGGTGCATGCCTTTGATCCCAGCACTAGGGAGGCTGAGGCAGGAGGAACATTGTGAGTTCGAGACCAGCCTGGGTTACAAAGTGAGCTCAAGACCAGCCTGAACTGCATAGTGAGACCCTGTCTCAAAAAATAGGGCTGGGGATTTAGCTCAGCAGCCTAAGCACCTGTTTGGCAGGCACAAGGTTATGAGTTTGATCCCTGGTACCAAAATAAATAAATAAATAAATAAACTTTTCCTTCCTTCATTTTGGGCATCAAGTATTTTGTCTCAGAAATGAGAGAAAAGTAACTGAGACATACTGTCTATATGTGAGACAAGCACTAAGAAAGAGAATCAGAGAACCAAATTAGAAAAAGAAACTCAAGAAGAAATGCAAATAAACATGGACTTATGAGAATGCAGCATAAAAATGAACTGAAGCTCTTAAGTCAGCATAAACTCATAACTAATCAGCACAAAAGATGGATCACAGATTGCCAATAAAATTAATGTGTTTGATTTAAGAGGTAAATGGTCTTTTTTGGGAAAAAGTTCAACAATAAGCAAAAAACTAAAAAAAAAAAAACTCAACAAAAAATGGTCTCATTATGAAGATTGTGAGTTAAATGTATATCCAACATGGATGGAAAGGTGTTGGAATACTAACACAAGTGTACCCCTCACCTGATAGTTGAAATTCAACCCAAAGCATTTTCTTTATTCTAAGGTTTTTAACCAACATGAAAAGAAAGCAACGTGAATGTACAAGGTGGTAGCATAGGATGGTGGTGAAGTTAATAAGATGGAATGTCTGGTTTTGAATGTAAACCCTGTTGTTCCCTGAGTGATATTGGATAAGTCCCTTTGCCTCCATAATCTTTTATTTCCTCAACTGATCATCACATTTATGTTTCTCAGAGATTTGTATTAACTAAGATAATATTTGTAAAGTGCTCATAACAGTACTTCATATGTAAAAAGTAGTAAGTTAATGTTAGCTATTGTTAATATCAAATGTTACTATTTTGCTGTGGATGAGTTTATCTCTTTCCTGATCTGGTATTGCTAGGGAGAGAGCAGTAGGCAGTGGAGTTTGGGCTTAGAGAATGGTGTGGGTCAAAATTCACTTGCTTAGGATTAAATTTATTTCATGGAATTTCAATTCAATTTTACCATTTTCTTTTTCATACTTTGGATTAGTCTCATTACAAATGAGAGTTATTTTATTAAATCTATGTTATATTACATTTTTAAATATTAGCTCTCTTTGCTGTATCAGATTAAGAAATGACTTTGGTTTCCTAATTGTAATTGTTATTCTCATATGACTCCTTATAAATTATTGTCTCTTAGACCAGAGCACTTAAAATGGCAACTGCAAAAGAATACTGCTAAGGGTGTCAGAGCTCATTTTCCAAGAAGTTGTTATCAAAAGAGAAGCAATCCTTTAACACAGAGAAAGCTGTTCTCAAGGCAGATATATTTCTTGCTCAGAGGAAGTCACTGCATTGGGAATTTGGGGCCCAGTAGCTAGACTGAAAGACTTTCTTTCTTTTCTTTCTTTCTTTCTTTCTTTCTTTCTTTCTTTCTTTCTTTCTTTCTTTCTTTCTTTCTTTTTTCTTTTTCTTTCTTCTTTCTTTCTTTCTTTCTCTTTATTTAACAGTAGAAAAATTTATTGGAAAAAATGAATGGAGAATAGGAATTGGGGAATAGAGAACAGAAATATCTTCTGAGAGACAGGAGGGGGGGGTCACGAGTGAGTTGCCAATGAGCCCACCTCTCAAAAGAAGTTTTATAGAGCAAAATCATAAGGCAGGTACAACGTGGGACAAAGTTATGATCAACCAATAAAATTGCAAATATAGTTACTTAGGTAATATTGATCTAATGGTAGCAAGGGTACATGAGTGACATCATTAACCTTGGTTGATAATACATAGTCTTAGTCTTGTTTTTGGTCTTAGTAAACTAAAAGACTGATTTAATCATTGTGTAGATGCTGAGTTCTTTAATGTTTCCAGTGATATTTGGATTTGCAAGTCTACCCAGCAATCCATCTAACTAATTTGTTTGTTTTGTCACCCAAGTGTACACTTGATACTCTGTTGGTTAACATGTTGAATTCCCTGTTTGATTTCATCATGATTATGGGGAGGAAAGGAAATATTATAGATAGATTTCTCAAGGGAAAACTTCAACTCTCCATCCTCTGCCTATGACTTACATAATCTACCACCAGTCTCCATCCCATATATTCTTTTATCTGTCCCTTATCTGCCTAAAATGCTCTGTACTTTCTTGCTTCTGTGTCTTTGCTCATTTATTAAGTCATTTCAGAAACATACATGCAGCACCTGCTAAACTGTGTCCAGAACTGGAGTTAAGTAGCAAATAAGACAGATGTTGTTCTGAGTTGAAATCCTCTTCTTCTTCCCTTTCATCTTAAAAAAAAAAAAAAAAAAACAGGATCTCATCATGTAGTTCAGGTTGGCCTTTAACTCACTATATAGCCAAGGCTGACCTCAAACTCAGAGTGATTCTCCTGCCTTAGCCTGCTGAGAGCTGGGATTACAGGCATGCAGCCACACATTCGGCCTTCCATTGCATCTTTATAAATGCCCACCATTCTTCAAGATCAAAATCTAAGCCACTCTACTTTATGTTCCTCTCCCTAACAACCTATAGGATCTCTTCTTGCTCTCAACTAGCACTTATTTTGTACACCATTCATTTGATTCTTGTTATAATTTTATTATGTAATAGTTGTTAAAAATGCTTCTGGCTGTGGCTAATAGAATACTTAACTGAATAGCAGTTAAACCATAGGGCAGAAAAGAAAGAAGTGGCCTCAGAGTTGATATGGCATCTCCAAAATGTCATTAAGGAGTCAGGATACTTTGGCCTTTTCACTCCAGTCTTCTTGGGTGAGTCAGTGAGATGTTCCCTTATGCCATGAAAATGGTTTTGCTAACTCCACATACCACAATGTAACAGTAGTATATCTCAAGCAAGATACAAAAGGCCAATATTGGCATCAAAAGAGCCTCTTCTTATGCCTTTCTCAGAATCTTCAGTTGATTTTTGATCCCTGGCACAGTAGTATAGAGTTGCCATTGTAAGTGTAAATGATATACAATTTATCTTCTAGGTATGGACATATTGCTGCAAAACAATATTGAGATCTGTTAGGAGAGGGAGATTAAGAAATAACTATTGGTTGGGTTACCAATCACGTATGCCAGAGTATTTATGATTTTGATGTGCAAATTTATTAGCTATGCTATCTTGTACCAATTATCTAATGTTTCTAATTGTCAGTTAATACATCTGCAAAATTGGCCATAATAGTAATTATCTCACAGAGTGACTATGAACATTAAGCAAACTGCTGCTTATAAAAATGCCTGACACAGAGTAGATGTTCAATGCTTTCTATGTAAACAGAATAGACATGAATCTAGAATAACAAACTTCTAAACATGCTCCCAGATTTTTTTTTTTTTTGGCACCGGAGATCGAACTCACAACCTTGCGCCTGACAGACAGGCACTTAAGCCACTGAGCCAAACTCCCGGCTCTCTCAGATTTTGACCTATAGTATTTGTCTCAGTTTATGCAGATAATTTTAATGATGCAGTGTAATGCTGCTTCTATGCATATACAAAGTAAGTGATTGCCTATGAATGCAATACAGGAGTGTTTTTGATTTCTAAAAGTGCTGTCTTCATAGTTCCTGTGGCTCATATCTCCTAATAAAATTCAATGACCAAACCAGGCATGGTGGTGCATGCCTGTAATCCTAGCACTCAAGAGGCTGAAGCAGAGGATTGTCATGGGTTTGAGGCCAGTCTGGGCTATATAGTGACTTTAAGGCCAACCTGAACTACATAGCAAGACTCTGTCTCAGAAAACAACAACTAAAAAAAATGGAAAACACCAACTAATAATAATTTAATGACTCCAAGAAAGATAATATAGTAAACCTTTTACCAGGCAGTAGTTTTTAGTGTGAATTTTGTTATCAGATCTTTCCAATGGTAATTAGTTCATAGTAGCTTGAAGGATGCACAGTAGATCTAGAACTGTAAACAAAGAAGGACGAATTCATTTTTTCTTTCAATTTCCAGAACTCAGGATATAATGAATTTATTTATAGTAAGGTGCTAACATATAAGTTCGATATAACCTGCTAAATAACCTACTTGTATTTGTACTTCTGTATCTAGGTCAGGAATTGGAATTGAATAGATTTGAATTTCAAACATGTCTGATCTTGAACAAGGTACCCAACCTTTCTGAGCTGGGTTATCTATGAGTAAAGTGAAAATAATAGCATGAATTTTATAGAGTTAAAAGCATTAAAGAATGTTATATAAAGGGTTTAGCACACAAATAATACATGATAAGTGTGCCCAAATGTTCATTGCTATTAATATGCTTTATAAATCTTAGCACTGAAACCATCTTATGGCATAAAAAAGCAAAGAAGATGATTCTCACCGTGCCTTTGAAGAAACAGATACTAGAACTTAATTGATTTGACTTAATGTCTCATAGGAAGTAAATGACAGAGCTAGGACTAGAATATAGGCTTCCAACACAGAATTAAAGGTTCTTCTGCCTTTAGGTCTCTCAAAGACTTCCATGGCCCATCTGACCAAGGCTTATTCCTACTAACACAACCAGTTTGTGGCAGCCATTTTTTTTTTTTTTTTTTTTTTTTT
>RJWM01016410.1:0-45604 GCA_004363535.1 Dasyprocta punctata
TTGTAGCAGGCTGCCAAAGGGCCGTGTGTTGGCAAACAAAAGTGTTCTTATTTTTTTGTTAATGAAAACTCAGTTAACCACAGGAAGAGATGACAGCACTTTTCCCATTTCATTCATATGAATGATAATGAACTCTATTGTAGAGCAGGCCTCTGGGCATTATCTGCTGCTGCTATTTCTGCTGGTCAGATTCTGCACATCTCCCACATGACTCAGGGAGCACAGCATGTTTCCCAGAGGGTGACTCTGACTGCTTAGCATTCTGCAGATTCTTAGCTCTGGCCTGGATATTCAGCCCTTCAAAATGAGGTTAGCCACATGGCCCTCAAGCCTTCTGACGTAGGAAATAGTTCCATGGGACTCTTAAGTTACAAAGGACTTTTCTGATGCTTTTTAGATATCTGGAGCCTTTCAGCCGAAGAACTTCACACACACATGGACGTGTGCACACATGCCGGAATGATCAGAGTTACCACTGAACCAGAATTCGTAAATTCAGTCCTGTAGGGTGAAAGGAATGCAGCAATGTATGAGTCTCTAGCACATCCCACACTCCATCTTTTAACCCCTCACCATACCCTCCACTGTGGGTGGTATCATCCCTGTTGGACTGAAAGGGAAGTAGAGATTCAAAAAAGTTAAATTATTGGTCCAAGTTTACTACAGAGGAGAAAGATCAAGGAACCAGTGCCAACTGAGTTTCATGCCAGACCCAGTGCAAGCATCTTTATAAGCGTTTCTTCACTGAATTTTCACAATGGCTTCATGAGGCAAGTTGTATGATTTTCACTTAGAGATTTAAAAAATCAGAATTCTAAGAGGATAGCTAGTGTTATCTCCTGTCAATGGTGGAAATCACAATACTGGAGCCACGTTTTTGTCCATATGCACTGCCTTGTGATTCTACTCTTAGGAACCAGGGACCATTGATAGCAAACTCATTTATCTCAATATCGGATCAAAGAAGGGAAGCCACCCAGAACTAGCTTAGCACAAGCTCTCATAGCTAGGTCAAAATTTGTGTTCAGTAATGTCTTTACTTCTTTGGAAAAATGTGGAAACATATTATGTGTAAAGTCTTATGAGGGAACTGACGTTCAAAACAATGATTTTAGTGTTTGTGCAACAAAACAAGGTTGCAATATATTCATTATATTGAAGCAGGTAAGCAAAATAATGCTATCGTAGAAGCATTTAGAACCAAGGTTGGTATTAATAAAAATTGTTGGCTAATGGAGAATATACTTTACAAGATTCTTCACACTCTCCAAGCATTTCAGTAATTGATATTGAAATCTATGCATTTTAAAACCTTTCTTTTCTCATCACTAATTGGTTGATTTCCAAATATAGGAATTGGAACGTGTGTGTGTGTGTGTGTGTGCCTGTGTGTGTGCATGTTTGTATGAATATACCATCTCTCAGATATCAAGTTGAACTCAAGATTGTGATATGTATTATCTCTAATTTTTACAATAGCTTTAAAATAGGTATTATTTGCCACATTTCCCAAGAGTGAGATCTGACACTGAGAAAGCTTCACCAATTCAAAGTATCAAGTCTTACAATTAATAACTGATGGAGTTAGGATGATCAGGCCTCCTTCAGAGATGGTGTGCTTTCTACTGCTGCAGTCTGCTCATATGTGCACAAATTCGGCTAACGTCTTGGCTCAGTATTTGGAAATTTTTTTGCTGTATTTTGCTTGACAACTCATGAAGTGCTGTGTAATAGTCTTAAAAGTTACAGGCCTAGTTATTCACCTTCCAGAGTCCAATGACTTTAATGCTATTTGACTTCATAGAAGAATATTACAATGTACCTTCTTTATCTATGCTTTCTTTCTTTTCTGCAAGAGCCTGGAGAACCTTCCATAAAGTAGTTACTCAGGGAGTACTTGCTGAATGAAGTGGGATTTTTGTTTAACTGCTTTATGTTTGGGCTAGAAGAAGACTAGAAACAGCCATCAAGAAGGGAGGACAACTCAAGACTGCAAGATATGGCAATTAACTGGAAGGAAACAGAAAAAAATACCATGACTATAAAAATAAACGTATGATTTCAAAAGTATAAAGTTTGGCGCAGATGGACATGTGAATTATCTTTCACTACCCAGTGTGCATGGAGTTGATAACATTTGCTCACCACTCTGGGAGAGATGGTGAAGGTTGCTCACAGCATAGCTGACTATCCTTGTGATCCAGTCGGCTCACCCTGTCCAACCTCCTTGTGTGACAGTGGATTAACATGTTGGAACAGTTGTCCCATGAGCCCTACTAAGTTGGTTAGGAAGCACTATCTTAGAAAGTGACACAAAACCACACAATTAAGGTGGGGATGCCTTTACTTTTGTACTCCTAGTTCTTGGCACTCAGAAGGCCCTCAAAAATACTTGTTGATTTGAAAGGAAAGATGTATTGGTTGATACTATGTCCCCACAAGTCCCCATATACTTTGGATGGGGCTGAGTCTAGCGTTTGTGATTGGTTTGTTGTCTAGTGCTGGGATTGGTGATGTGAGTGCTGCACCCGCCCAGGAGTGGAGCTGAGATACAGTGTAAGGGAGGTGGGTCTTCCTCTTGCTCGCTTCTGCTCTCTCTTGCCAGCGCGCCTTGTGGCTTGCAGCCGCCATGAATGGCAGCCCTGCCAGGCCAATGCTGCCTTGGAGCCAACTAAGTATGCACTGAAACTCCCGAGAAACTGTAAGAAATAAACCTTTCTTTCCCTAATTTTTGGTGTCAGGTATTTTGTCCCAGCAACAAGTGAAAAGTAAGTAAGACAAAAGATATGTTCCCATTTTCCAGAAAAGACAGTATTTAGTGTCCTTTGCTCAAGAAGATTGTTGCAAGTTCGAGACCACACTGGGCCTCAAAGTAAGCTCAAGGCTGGACTGAACTGTATAGCAAGACTGTGTCAAAAAAGAAAAAAAAAAAGAAAGATGAAGCCATGTAGCAATGTATGATAATCCACGTTGGAAATATTTTCAAATGAAAGTTAAAGAAACATTGACCATTATGGGGATTTATACAACCTTCCTCAGGTAGTCAGTGACAAGTTAGGAAAAGGGCACGTTTCAATTTTTCCAGGTGAAAGGCACATGGTAGTCCTTTGGATTTGGACTGACTAAAGCCCCCCCATGTTTCCAGAAGATGCACACCACCACTGGTGCACCACACTGACACCCAGGGCTTAGTTTTCTGTGTGCAAAAAATAGAAACAAAATAGCAAGCACGGTATGTGGCTTGGTCTGGACTCCATTTTAGATGTGACATGATATGTTGCTGCTTTGTGATTATTTGCGCTTGCTCTTAATCTAAAAACTTTCAAATAGATATTTGCAGTGTTAAAATTAGAGGAGACCCACGTGCTTGTGTGTGTGTGGTTGCTTTGTTGTGGAGCTTTTTGGAAACCATTGCAAGCTGATGATAGCAGCCGTTATGATTTGACCAGTCTGGCATGAATTGTTTTCCAAAGATATGCAACACTAGTCATCCAAAAACTACTCACTAAGTGGAAAAAAGAAAAAGAAAAAGAATGAAAATTGTCTTGAAGGGAAGAGCTAAAGCAAGTCTGTAGGGGCTTTTTACTGCTCAAATTTTGCAAGGGACACCTCATGGAAAGTGATAGAGGAGGCTGAAGTTCTATTTTTCTCTATTTTTTTTTAAACCATACTCTTAGGAAGTTGAAAAACTGAACAGAAAGCATGAAATCTGGAAGTTTAAAAAAGGGCACAAAACCTCTCCAAAGTGGCCGATACTGAGAAACAGAGAATGTTTTCCTGCCTTTTACTGTTGCAAATTTCATTTAGTGAATTTTCTTACTGCTGTAGAAAACTAAGAGAGACTGTCCAGGTTGCTTTTTCACAAATTCTGTTTCTGTATGATGAGAATTCTTTTGTTGTTTATCATTATATCAGAGCTCCAGAAATAGTCCTTTGAGCAGAGCAGGCACTGTGGACATTGCTTTCATTGTATGAGAGCCACTGACAAATGAGCAAGGTGAGGCGAATTCACTTTTGGGCAAGGGAAAGCCATCATACCCAGGTCTGGTTTGCTGAAGACAGAGGTCACTTTAGCCTTGTTTCTGCAGTTGGATGTCTTTGTAGGGTATGAGTGTCATGGTGAAAGAGAAAAATCTGCCATTTACTTAGCTAGGTGATCTTGAACTCTGAGCTGTAGAAATTCTCATCTGTAAAATAGGTATGCATAACTTCAGTGAGTTATGAAAGTTAAATGAGTGAATATAGGCAGAGTATTTGGCACACAATAAACACTTTGAGTGTCAGTTTTCTACCAATTTTAGTAGGCCCTGTGGAGGTTGCATGTCTTTGAACCAACATCACTACCTATTGTGTATACTATACGTGCTTTGAACTGAATCCAGGATTTAGCGGGATGGGAGGAGGAAATGGAGGGAGCTTTCACATGCTCATTGCCTGCTGTGTGTCAGGCTCTGTGCTCAGTCTTTCTACATATGTCCCATTTAATTCTTGTAGTAATCCCAGCAAGTGGGATTTATCATATCTGTACTCATCCTTTATATCCATCATGAAAGTTAGACTTAGAGGTTTGTTACCTTTCCCAAGGTCATGCAGCTAAGCAAGTAACAGACTTGGGAAAGGAATTCAGCTTTTCCTGCAGTTTATTGGGCAACTGACCAAACTCAGAATCTGAGGCTTGTATTTTTAGGAAGTTCACCACAGATGGACCATGTCTCATTGCTTTCATTTTTAACAATGGTTGGGTCATAGGTTTTCTGATTTGCTGATTAGCAGTAGCTCTTTTCTGTCTGAAGCCAGAATGTCCTCTGGATTTTCTGCAGCCGGGGGTGGAGAGCTGCCTCTTGAAGCCTTCGCATGGAGTGCAGGAGGGTGCAACAGATGGATCTTTAATGAAGGGTCTGTGCTTTAAGCGTTCAGACTTGGCAGAGGTGGAAAAAGTGTTCAGACATGGCCACATTCTTTTTCAAGTTCTCCCAGACTTACCTCACTTCTACACCACTGAACCTTCGAATCAGCTATTTCCTTTGTTTTACAGTCTTGCTTGACCATGGTCTTCTAGCTGCTTCTTGATTATTACCACCTATGTCAGTTTTCTGTATTTTCAGGTAGAATGAAGTGTTTCCTTATTTTTATATGTCTTAGCAGCAGTTACAATGCCAAGTGTTTGATTGGCTTCCTACTTAGATCCACTAAATTGGGAGCTTTGTAAAAGAATGCAGTATTTTTTTCACCTTTGCATCTCCTCACTTCCAAGCGGCATGCATATTATTTGGTGTGTTAATATTAGTAAGTCAGTGAATCCGTGAAGACTGGCATTGGCCCCTGAATTACTGCAATGCATCTGAGAGCAGGTTTTTTTTTTTATCACTTTAAAAGGTTTATTATTAATGCCTACATTTTAGGCTTTTACTTTTCAGCAGTGCCCTCATTTTTACTCCTCTACAGTAACAGCGATCTCAGAATAGCTCCAGTTGATGCCTATTTTGGTCCAAACTATACTTTTGTTGATTTCTATTCTCTGCCTGGGACTCTTGGGGATTCTGAGTTAATTGGTTTGGGCATTTGCTTCACACAGTGAATTGTTTAACTCTGACAGCACAGTATAAGACACTTTGACTGTAACTCTTAGATCCCAGTATTTGAGGAAGAGGCACACATATGTGTAAGACAGAAACCATTCATGAATGCTGGGGGTGGGGGTAGGGATAGCAGTTGAAAAGGATATGAAAGCCACTTCCCTTTCTTGTGAGTGGAAACCCCAGCAGAAGTTATCAGAACCACTCATCTACATGATCATTCATTCATCCGCTCATTCATTCATCTTGGATAGCCCAGATTATTGCAGGAATTCTCTCAATGGTCTCTCTTCCTCTTTCTGGATCCTTCCCAGACCATTTTAGGCAGCACTGACTATGACCTTTTTATGGCTCTCTGCTGTTCACAAGATAGAGTACAATGTCCTTAATGTGGTATCCAAGACTGCTGACCGAGTCTCTGCGTACTGCTTCCCCCTTACCTCCTGCGGTCCTGCACCTTTCAAGATCTAGCAGTAGTGGACATGCAGGGACATCAATGAAGTGTCAGTGTCTCCCTTTATCCTTTGCTTTATGCTGTACCCTGACTTCTAGATCTTTTCTTATTTTGTTTTCAAAATGCAACCCAACTTCATCTTTCCTATAAAGCTTTCCCTGAGCCTGCCACTCAAACGGAGGCATGAGTCCTTTTTCTCCACCACAGCGTTGACGGCATTCACCTGGGAATACGATGTGCTGAATCTCATTGGACTTCATTTGTCCATTGGTCTGTGAACTTTTCATAGTCAAGGGCCATACATGGTTCATTACAAGCACAGGCCCTGACATACAGTAGATGAGAAATCTTTACGCATTGAATGAGCACATTAACTATATGTTGCAGGCTGAGGACTTTGAATGCTATGCTGAATCCAAATAAAATCACGTGTAGGTTTTCAGCAGAGGGAGTTGCACAGTTAGGTTGTACTTAGGTATCGAACACAGAATGAAAAGAGCTGAGCAATACTGCAGGCAGAGAGACCCACCTATCTTGCCACCCTCACCTCTAGGCCCTACCACCGTTTATCTTACACTCCACCTGCCCTGGAGTAGGTCACTTTTTAAATACACAGTAAAATACCGTGTTCTTCCAGGAGATGTTGCTGATGGTTTCTGTAACAATTTTCAGTGTTCTCCACGGTAATATAATATGTCTAAGATTCACTGACAATTTTATTATGTGCTGAACACTTCACACTTAAAAAGTCACAGTGACTCAGTGAGGCAATATCATTCATCTTCTTTGGTGGTTGAGGCAACTGAGGCTCAGAGAGGTTAAGTCACTTGCCTGAATCACCCAGTGAGAAGTGGCAGATGAGCCGCATCTGTAAGTCTGGCTCAGTATAGCTACTCTTACCTTGGACAATGTCTGTATTCTGGTTTCTTCACGTTAAGCAGAATGCCTGGCAGGTGGTGTCGGATTAGATGGAGCCCTGCAGTTCTCACCAGTGCCTGCACAGGTGCGGCGACACCTGGGGGCCTTGGGATTTTTGTGTTTTCCTTCTTGTTTCTTCTTGGTAATGCTACTGTGTTACTTTTTCCTGTTTCTCTCCAGAGTCTTCCATATTTCCAGTTCTTTCCAGTTTCTGTTGTTCAGGATCATTTTTCCCCCTTCCTCTGGAATTTTCGTCATAATCAGTCTGCCCTGCTGCTGTGATGCAGCCGCCCCTGTTCCTAACGGGATGGTTCCTCCACTTCGGGCACCCACTCTGTTGACCAATGTTTCAGCACGTTCTGTGGTCTGTAGTAGGCCCTTGATTGTTTCATTCACCAATCAAATATCTACTTAATAGCTTCAATATGCTAGGGCTTTCAATGTCAGTCTTTATAACAATATTCCAGGCCAAATGCTGTGTAAATAACCAAGCCAACACTAATGTCACAGGTACTGAATCTCATCTCCCAAACCCTGTATTTCTTTCCTGATAATGTCTTTGGAAATAAGTATTATCAGGAAATTTATGACTTTCCACTAGTGTTAGAATCATTGGTGTACTTTCTCCACCTAAAAGTACTTTACATCAAAATCTTTCATAAGCTATGTAGTAGTTCCAAACAGACACACAAAGTTCATGCTGGGTGAATATTCGCTAAGTGAATAAATTTGGTGAGCAAATCAATATTGAGTGTATAAAGGACATTTGCATTCTTCATCCATTCCCTAACCTCTGTCTGACCACTGATGTGTCATCCATTATTCACTTTTACTTTGAAACTGATCTTTTCAACCATTGCTCATATGTACCCAAATCCTACCCAGAATTCTCATTGCTTCCCAGACCACGTTATTCGCACCACACTTTGCATGCCATGCATCTGGGTACTCAGTGGTTCAGTTCAGTGCCAAGTCTAATTCTTCCAGTGTCCACTGCTGCTTCCCTCATTGCTTCTGACAGGAACCAGGCTCACCACATCACACTTGGACTGTCAGAGAGGCTGGGGAAGCTTCCCCAGTCTCAAATATTTGGTGGCTGAGTTGATGTTCCTTTACCGTGCAAAGCCGTTCATTGAAGACAACACAAAGATTCTAGCTCGTGGAAAATGTCTCCAAGTACTGGCAGGAACTGAGTCAAAGCCAAGACCCCAAGAGCTATTATCCCCAAGGAAATACCGCATTAGAGGGGACAGGCCTTAAGGCTGGAGGCCTATAGGAATGTGGAGGTCTGTGAACTGCTCCAGTACATTCTATGAGGTTTGGCAAAAGTCAGAACTCCTATAGCCAGACTCGTTCTGCAGGAAGTTTAAACTGACTGGACATGGTAGGAGGAGAAGCCCTTGCTCTTGGGATCCCTTAATGCCTGACTTTCTCCTCAGGACTGTTTCGTGTAAGGAGTCTACAACCTCGTTATAATGGATTCTGCAGAAAACGTGAATTCTTTCCTTTTCTGTTTTCTCTTGTCTTCAATATTTGATCAAGAATATACAGCACTTGTAACTGGTATTTTGATCTGGTTTTGGGCCTTGGAAGCCAAATCATATGACATAATATATACTTAGCAAGATCTATGTCCCTAACTCCGTAAAATGATTCATGCAACAACCTATCCTAGCTATTCAAATGAGCTCTTCATTAGGCTCAGAGATCTCACCCAGTGTAAATCTCAAAAACATTATTTTCCTTTCAGAACTCATTCAAACAGTGTCAGTAGACACTGTGAATGCAGGGCCTGCTGATTTCAGGGAGGTACCTGTGACCTGGGAAGGTTTTGTCTCTAAACTCCATCTTAGGCCACCAATGGGCCGAGTTTGAAGGCTGGGACTTCAGCTCGACTTCCTCCTTCCTCTTCAGTATTTAATCAGTTCCCAGGGCATGCTGACTCCAGTGATTCACCCACTTCTTCCAAGTTTGCCTCTCACCTCATTCTTTTCTGGAATATGCTAAGCCACCTTACTAGTCTCCCTGTTTATAGTTCGTGGTTTTTCATCCTTTCTACTAGTGAGCATTTATAGTTATCTATCAATGAGTCCTTTTATTCATGTCAGTCAGAAGCATAAACGTTTTCAATGGTCCTCTTTACCCTTGAGGTAGAACTCCAAATAATAAGCACAATGTCTGAGGTCCAGTAAAACCTGTGTGCTACAGAGCTCTTCCTCGGTGCCTTTCGCTGCACTTTGACCCATGCCTGGCAGAGCGATTATCATATAGCATTGCGAGTGCCTATTTCCTTCTTGGTTTAAGCCATCATGCCGTACATTCCTCAAAAGCTGGACCACATTATTGTCACCATGACGTTTCTGCTGCCACCATAGGGTTTGAGAGGAAGAGTAATTTATTCTTTCGCTGTCCACCTCTTGTTTCTGTTCAAGGTGTAGCACACACACTCCTTGTTTTTGAGTGCACTCCACTGGATTTCTTTCCTGACCCTCTTTCAAGTCTTCATGCTACCTTAGTCAGCAGGTCTGCTCATCTCCTTTCTTTGCTTGGTCCATCTATGGACTGATTGATTTGTAATGTTTTGTTTTACATAATTTATTAAAACAAGACAAGCTAAGAAGACTTTCAATATCATGTATAAGACGAAAAGAACATTGTCTATACAGAATTAAATATCTTTAAAATAACACTGAAATGAGTCAGGAGTCCTGAACCCTGGGGACAGTTGTTCTGAAGGCTTGCTATGTGACCTTAAGCAAATCAACTCCAGTCTCTGGACCTCACCTTCCTCTTCTTTGGATGAGCAAGGGATCAAATTAAGTGTCCTTCAAGGATCCTTCCAATGATAATTCCTTATACCTGGTGATAGAAAAAGTAAAGGACTTTTGTGGAATGTTTTGTCTATCTTTGCTTACACAGACCAAAACAATGGGTTATATACCTAAAGAAAAATCTGTTATTAAAATTCTTTGGAAGTCATTGCTCTGTCACTCCATATACCATGACTGACCTTTTTTTTTTTTTTTTCCAGTACTGAGTGGATCTGGTTCCTGAGTTTAGTGGACCAGGCATAGACTTTGGTCTGGGCAAAACCAGACTTGGCTTATAGTTCAAACTTCATCATTTATTTCCTATGTGACTTTGATCGAGTTCCTTTTCTATAAGCTCTGGCTTCTCCCTTTATGTAGTAAGTATGAAGGATATATATATTTTTAAGGTTGATCAGAGTACTGGATATAAGAGATAGCTGTAAAGCACTTAATAGCATTTCCATAATAAGCCCTTAGCAGTTAGAAGTTAGGATCATGGTGGTGATGATGATGATCTTGAAACTTGATGTAGATAGAATGCCACATGGTATAAAATAATTAAAAGTGGGAATACTTAAGATAGGATGATTACTTCCACATGATGAGTATTAAAATATTATTTATTTTAATGGTGATTGTACCTAGCAGAAATTGAACAAACATTTGCTCAACAAGAAGGAGGGAGGATTTTCCTTGTTTGTGGATAATGAGAAGACAGTTCTGAAGATTAACTCTGGCTATGGGAGGGATTTGAAGGCGAGGCTTCTCTGTTGGAGAAGCTTTGAGTTCTTAGTGTAATAAGGGCTCAGTGCATACCCGAAGGGCTCGTAGTTTGACAGCAGTGCTTAACTCTGACCGCCACTAGAACTAGTGGAAGCTTTGAAAAACTATCAGTGCTTAGGTCTCACTTCCAGAAATCCTTAATTCATTGGGTTAAAATGGGGCCTGGGCATCAGGATTCTTGGAAGCTTCTAAAATACATGCAGAGTTGAGTGGCTCTTGTGCAAAGGTAAAGCCCAGAAAGTCACAAGACAGTTGCAGGAAATGGGGAAGCACGTACTGAGCAAAACAGAGTCTCCAGACAGCAGACATTTGTGTATTGCATGCCAGGTTTTTGATACATTCACAAACTAATTGTGCTATTATTTTCATATGCGATTTCTTTAAAACTTATTTAAAACTAGTTTAATCCCCCTAAATAGAAATTTTTATGTATCTATCATAATTTGAGAAAGAATACAACTTGTCATTAATGGAAGATATAGCATACATGAAATCAGGAGTGGTGGTGCCCACATGTAATCACTGTTCTCAGGGGGCTGAGGCAGGAGGCTCTCTATGAGTCTGAGGCCAGCCCGTGCTACACAGTGAGTTCAAGGCCAACCCGAACTATACAAAACCCCATCTCAAAAAAAGAAAAATAAAGCAAACTAGAGAAAATAATATCTATAATGTATATTCATTATTCTGAGTAATAGCAGTAAAAAAGAAAAGAAGAGTGCAAGTGAGTTTTGGAGGCATTGCTTGCTGTCTAAATTCCCCTAGAAAAGTGACCTCACCTCTCTAAACATTATTTTCCCTCTGTCTAAACAAAGGCTAATATCATCTACTGTGTAATGCTTTTACTTTCAGAAAAAGAGCTCATTCTTAGTGTCTAGTTTGGTGCTGGGTACAGAGTAGATGTTCATAAAATCATAGCTTTTTCTCGCAATAATTGGCCTTTCCTGTTAGAAATTGATTAGTAGAAATGTGGGCAGAGCACTAGGTGGGATGGGTTAATGTTTCAAGGGTTGAGGAGTGATCTCGGGGTTGAAGTGTGATTTGACTAGACTCCCAAAGATGGAGGGAAAGTTTTCTGGGTGAATAGGACCAAAAGAAAGGTGCAATCTGAAGATAACATATTTTTAAAAAATCTAAACTGGCTTTATTAGATTATTTGCTTATTAGCACACGTTAACGGTTCATAGCATTTACCATCATCTTGGGGCGTGGTTGTATGTACATACCACAGCTTTTTCCTTCATCCCCTTCTTCCTCCCTCCTCCTCCAATTCCCCCATCCCATTTTTTGGAATATAATATTTACATTAATTGAGGTCATTAGATTCCTGTACATGGCATTATTTATTCTACTTATTTCCCCTTCCCCTCCTCCTGTCCTTTTGTGCTTTTTCCCTGGGGCACTTCCCTCCTGCAAGGGATCCATCTCCTTGTCCCTTTCTGTCCCTCCTTTAGTGCTCTTTGTTTGTATTTCACTTCATTCAAATGAGAGACACCATATGACATTTAAACTTGTGTGTCTGGTTTATGTCACTCAACATTGTGTTTTCTAGGTGCATCTATTTTCCTCTCGATTCTGTCATTCTTTATAGTAGAGTAGTGTTCCATTATATAGAGATACATTATCTTTATAAAACTGGACTCATTAAAACAAAGTTGGAGTGCGCCATAAATTATTACCCAATATTTCATAAATGAGTCTAGAAACTGAATGTACTCTGGGAAGTTCCTGTTCATCTGTAACACAGTCTGTGGATATTCCTCCCCCAGTAATGGGACAGAAGTTTCAACTGAGGAAGATATTTCCCATAATTATTGTCAGATTTCAATTTTCAGTGAAGAATAGCCCAAGTATTTCATTTTTATTTTGGGGATTATTCCTGCTGGTGTTAGGCATGCTCTTGTCTGAGGACTCTCAAATATCTTACAGTGTTTTATATAAAGGCTCGTTTCCTCTTCAGGTGGCATCCAGCACCATTTCTAGCAGAAATGCTTGTGTAATAAGTGGCTAATGACTTGCAATAATATGCTTGTGTGGGAACGTGCAATTTAAAAATTGTTATTGATCATCAATAACTGTGTCTAAAGTCTCACACATTGTAAATTAAAGAGGTTATGGATATGGTTTTATGAGTAACATGTGAAACTGATTGACAGATTGATGGCATAAATTTGATTATTTTATTGATTGATTAAAAACACAGCCAACACCTACTGTTTAGCCGATAGGATACTGGAGATAAATAAGAGAGGGGATAACTATAACAAAAATCCAACAAAATCAAAAGAAAAATTAAAAAAAACAAAGAGAAAAACTCACAAAGCTAAGCTCCAAGAAAAGTGTGCAAAAGCTCTTCACAAGTTCAGTTCCATTCTGCAGTGAGTTAATCTTCGGTACTGCTCTTCTCACAAGAGGCATCGTTCTCCTGTTTGTACATTTGCCAGATCTTCACGTAGTTATCTGGATAACATTCTGGGGATCCTGCGAGCTCCGTGAGGGCGGTGGCTGCAGATGTCTTGTTTGTAGCTGTGTCTTCAGTGCCTTGCTTAGCACAGCATGTGACGCAGAATGCAGGCTCATTGCTGACTATGTGGATGAGTTTAAACTGGCCATAAGTACAATAATGAGCTAAGACACAGGTCTGGAAAGTGTATAGTGTTGGTGCAATACTTAGCATCCCAAAGTACAGTCTTCTGGAAAACAGATTTCCTTTCAGTTCAAATGTCCTGAATCATATGTAGCCACGGTACCACCTTTCAAAAGCAAAGGAGTTTGAGACTCTAAGCATAATTCCAAATGTGCAGACATATCAGGCAACTGAAGGAGCACCCAGGAGAGGCAGGGGAGCTTTTCCTAAATGGACCGAATTTATAGAGTAGGATGAGCTATGGCAGCTAGGCCAGAGGTCGAGGTTTCTCACTTATGCCCTCGTTGCTAAGTGAGGGCCTCATCAAGATAGTAAAACTACTGACTTCTGCAAACCTGACCTGGAGTCACAGTTAATCCAGGGCACTCTGCACATACTCGTTTCTGTCCACTCTACTAGGGTATGTGGCAGTTTTAGGCACGGGTCAATACCTTCGTATCTTGAAACATGGGCACTGCAGGAGTGTCTTCACGGTCCAGCTCTGCTACTCCCTAGCTGTGTGGTCCTGATGGGTTTTCTTTACCTCCCTTTAGCTGCAAAAGGGGGAGGCAGGTGAGTCTGATGTCTGACTCAGTTTGAATGTCCAGAAAAATGGAATCTAATTCCTGAATACAAGCCTCATTCTGACTATGATCTTGGTCACTCTACTCACTGGCTGTGTGGTGGTATATCAGCGGGTGAATTCATCCTCTCCAGTCAGAGAAGGGAGTCTTTCTCCTTTTAGAAAGCAGATCTCATTTCCCACGTTACATTGTGAGCTCACCCAAATATTTGCACTGAAAGAATGATGCCTTGTCTTTTCTCTGGGAGCCGAGTTGCCTTTGCTGAAGTCCATGTAGGTGCCCCGTCTACTGCTGTCCTCTAGATGGCAACCTCAGTTCAGTTTTGGGTTAGTGCCTCTAACTGGGCGAGGCCCTGGCTAGGAGTAGTTTATTGGAAATGCTGTTTCATCCAGTACACAAGGAGTCCTCAGAATGGCTGCAAGCTCTGGAAATGCCAGCCAGCCAGGACGACTCTCTCTTCTTTTCCAGGGAGCTGATGGGCATGGATTTGTCATCTCTCACTGGCCTGCTAAAGCTTTTCTGAACAAGGGAAATGGATTTGCTTCTCTTGCAAGAGACAAGGAAGGTAGAAGGACATAGCTGGGTGGCCTTCTGTAGATTTTCTCCTTTAATTCTCATCATGACCTACAAAATAAATAGTGGTAATTTTCTCCCTGTATAGGTGACACTGATGCTTCTGATCAAAGGCCAGCAGGTCCTTTGGCAGAGCTGGAAGGCCAAGCCACATTCATTTTCAGACAATTTACCTCTTCTCATTATTTTATTCACAGAGAAAAAAGGTCAAAAATCCAGGGAGGCAAGCGGAAGTGCTATAGTCTTAATCAATTCTTTGGATGTGAGATAAGGCAGTAAAAATCCTCCGTCTTAGCCAGGGCGATCTGCGCTGGTTGGAGCAGAGGACAGGTGTCTCAAGGTCTGGACAGGATGGGGTTTTAGGTGTCAGGGAATTTTGTAGCAGCTTCCAGGGAGTCCATTTTGTAAGGCACGATCTGTGATCTGCTGCAGTTACAGTTGCTTTCTGGCTTTGGAAACTGTTGTCTGAAATGGGTCACATTTTCTTCAGAAGTAGAGTTTTTATTTTTTTTTTGCTTTCACATATTTTAGAGTTGGTCAGTCCTTTTGGAAGAAGAGTAACTGGGAAAATTCATCATTCATTCATTTAACAGGTATTTAGTGAACTCCTTCATGATTTGGACACCATCCTTTCAGGCAATGTTCACGCAAAGTTGAAGCACACGGTCTTCAAAAAGAGGGAACTAAATACATGTGCAAAAATAATTAGAATTCATGGCAAAGAATGCCAAGAAACTTGAATGCATTTTGAAATTGTGAGGTGGGAGGCGTTAAGTATTGTCACATATAGGACTCTGGAAGAGCTTCACAGTGAGACAGTGTTTGAACTGGGCCTTGCAGACTGTGTAGGGTGAGGGTACTCAGTGATCCATTGAGGGAGACAGAATAAAGACGGTTGTTGCTTAAGAAAAGCCAAGAAGAATAAGCTTGAGGTATTTCCAGGTGAATGGATGCAACTTGAGACCATCCTCCCAAGTGAAATAAATCGGACACACATGTGCAAAGATTGCGTGGTTTCTCTGGTGTGAGAAACTGAAAGTGTGAATAAGGACCAAAATGTACAATAGATACTGTGAAATAGGAAGAAAATGTTCAAAAGAAGAGGGGAACTAGGGAGAGGTATGGGGGGAGGGAAGGAAGGGAAAAGAAAACAAATGAGAAAAGAAGGATAAAAATAAAGTTTTGTATATAAGGAGGGGAAGATGGGTTGAAGGGAGGAGAGGGGAATGGGAAAATAAAGGATTCAAGATATATCATATACCGATACAAATTTCCTATGATGGGGTCACTATGCATATCTAAATTATACCAATAAATTTAATTTAAAAAAGTCAAGAAAGCCTAAAAAATTGTGTAGATGGGGAACAGTAAGTCCTGGAATTCCATGAGGACATAAAAAAATTGGGGAGTTATATCAGGGAAGGATGATTGGTCCTAGATTGTAGGAATTTTCTCTGCCACCTTTATCTCCTATTATGATTTTGTTTCTCTTCTGTAAAGTTTTGCTTTATTCACTTGATGTTATGTTGCTAGGTTCATATGCAAATTTACAGTTACTCCATCGGGTGACTCAGCCCTTGTTTCATGAAGTGTGCCTCTTTATCTCTAATAATGCTTGTTTTAAAGTCTGTATTGTGATACTGGTATAACTACACAACATTTTTTTGCTGAGTTTTGCGTAGTTCATCTTTTAAATTGCATTTACTTTTAACCTTTCCAGTTTCTTACATTTAAGGCTTTTTTCTCCAAGTCTCATAATGTACATTTTTAATTGTATATTTATCATTAAACATAATTACTGATGAATTTATGCTTTGAAAATTCCTATTTTAAGTTGTTTTCTGCTTGACTCACTTTTAATATTCAATTGTTTTTCTTTTTTGCTAAATACATATTTCCTCTTATTTTAGAATTTTAGCTATACATTCTTTTTATATATTCGAGTAGTTACCCCAGATAATATAAGATTTATTCAAGCTTATGATGCTTAACGTAAATTAATACTTTTGCCACCTTCTTAGCAATGCTAGGAAATAATTTAAATTCATTTGTCTTTATTGCTTTAAAAATGTTTGTTTTAATTTTACGTATATTTTAACCCATAAAATGTAAAGTTTTGGGGTTGTATGTAGCACTGCAAGCTACAGGGGGGTTGAGGGAGCCACTCCCCTCTCTTCACTCAGCAATCACACGACTCCACCGCAAGGATTCCCCACATTTATTTGAGGAAGTCGGGTGCCTAAGGAGGTGCAGATTATGGACCTCAGTGAGAGGCGGAATAGAAGGAACCTGGATTAGAGGCGTATGACCTTCAAATAATGTAACTCTGCGTTATTGGGGGTCCTTTTCCTCCTGCTTTTCGCCTTTGCCCTTCTGCCTGTTCCTCCTGCTCCCGCCGGCTCCTGACCTTTAATGTACGTAACGACTTATTACTTACCACAAGGTGTTCGTTTGGCTGTTCTTTTCTTGTCATGTGCAAGAACTTGGACTACACTGGGCCCATTCAACTGCAACAGTATGTATTCATTTACCAACATTTTAACTATTTTTATTATTCTGCATTTCTGTCTCCACTTCTCTATTTCTTTTTTTTTTTTTTTTTCTTGTACTGGGGACGAAACTCACAACCTGGTGCCTGCCAGGCAGGTGCTTAGGTCACTGAGCTAAATCTCCAGCCCTATTTTTTGAGACAGGGTCTCCCTATACAGTTCAGGCTGGCCTTGAACTCACTTTGTAGCCCAGGCTGGTCTTGAACTCACAATGATCCTCATGCCTCAGCCTCCCGAGTGCTGGGTTCACATCTTTATTTCTGAGACCATTTTTCTTCTTCCTGAAAATGTCTGTTTACCTTGTGGGTAGATCTACTGGATATGAATTATTTTAGTTTTTCTTGACTGGAAATACCTTTGTACTGAGTTCACTTTGACGCCCCCTGGGCCTGCCCAGTGTGGAATTCTATGCTCTCAGCACTTTTCACCTCTTCCATTGATCTCTGGATCGACTGAGCACATCCTCAGCCTGGAATCCTTGTTACTAATGTGAGGTCATCTGGATCCTGCTGTTTCTCTTCAGAAATCAGTCTTAATCCTTGTTTCTGATTTAAAGTTAATGCTTTTTTCTAGTTTTGAAACATTTTTTTTGGTTTTTAACTATCATATGCTTAGTTGTAGCTTCTTATATATTTATCTGGCTCGGTTTGCTTAATGTGCTTTTTCTTTTCAAACACATTTTCTGTTTCATTCTCTTTCATTCTCTCTTGGACTTCAGCTACATGTATAGTTGAAAAAAATCTGTATCTTAGCCTCTCTATTTATTTTTGGTACCAGGGATCAAACTTGTGACCTCACGCTTACCAGGCAGACACTTGTGGGGCTGAGCTAAACCCCCGGCCCTCCATCTGTTATTTTCATACGTTTTTACTCTTGTTATTTCAGTCTGAATTTTTTCTTTACTGATCTATATTCCATTGGACTAATTCTGTCTTTTGCTGTATCTAAGGTCCTGCTAAACTCACCTTCTAAGTTCTTAGCTTCACTTAGTGCATTCTTCAGTACATTACTTTGTGAATTTTTATCTCTTTGGTGAAATTGTTTATTTCCTTATACATTTCTTTCACATGTCAATCAAGGTAAAGCCAACATTTTGGTCATATGTCAGGCAAAACTATAAGATGGTCTCAGGGCCTCTCTGCCAACCCTCACCAGCATGTAATCTGTGTGTGTCAGCATGTAACTTGTCCTGGAGTGTGAGTGCTGCCTGTGACTATTTTGAGATATCATCCTGGGATTAGGTTATGTTATTAACAAGGACAACACAATATCATTCCTGTTTTAGAGCCCCTTCATGGCTGGTGGAAGAGAGATTCTCTGGCTGACTTTGAAGAAATAAAGTGTCAATTTGTGAGAAGCCCCCATACTGAGGATGTAAGATTGGTCTCTTAAGAGCTGAGCAGCCAGAAAGGAAATGGGACCCCAGAAAGTACAACCATAAAAAAGTGACTTTCCTAATCACCTGAATGAATTTAGAAGAGGACCCCTCACTCCAGATAACAACAGTTTCACTGATTTCAGCCTTGCGAACATTGCAGCGTTTGTATGGCTCTATTGAAACTTGCATTTGACCACATATGTGTAGCCCTCCAGGAATTCTAAGTCCAAAATGGAGAGCTTGTCTATTACAGCAGGTCCAGAGCTTCAATTCTAAATGCTTCCATATCTCATATTGGCAAAACCTCTGCTTTGCCGTGGTTTATTTACTTTATACCTCACTTCCTGCTCCCCTCGACAATTGTATTTCTACAGTGTTATTTATTTTCTTCTGAATTTTCACTAATGGAGTCTTTGACACCATATATCCACTGACAATCTGTTCAAGGCTATCTTGGCATTTTCTATCTTACACCTTAATACTATTCCAGATTTTGCCCATTACCCAATTCCAAAGCTACTGCTACATTTTTTTAGTATTTGCTACACCAGCACCCCATTTCTAGGTATCAAAATTTGATCTCCAGTTGACCTCAGTCTCTGACCTCAGTCAGAGATCAACTATAGAAGAAAAAGCAGTAGAAAGCAAATTTTAAGAGATTTATTGCAATAAACTGACTTATGTGATAGTATAGGTTGGCAAGGCAAAGCCAAAATCAACAGAGTAAGTCATCAGAGAGAAGAGTAGAATTTTCAGGTGTAGTTAAAGTTCCTGTCCCTGGTGAGAACTCTTCCCTCTCTCAAGGAAGGAGTACTGATTTCCATTCAGTCAAATAAATTACATTTATCCAAATTATCGAAGATGATCTTCATTACCTATAATCAACTGATTATGGACCTTAATCACATCTACAAAATACTTGCACAGAAACACTTAGAACAGTGTTTTACTGAGAAACTGAGGACTGTAGGCTGGTGCTTTGTGCATCCAAGAGGCCATCAGTGTCACTGACCTGCCTTTAAAATGATGGATATTGGTTTCATTTTCTCTGCTTGGTGAAGTATCTTCAGTTCTTAGCTTAAATTTATCTTTCTTGCTGTCCACTGTCCTTGCCCTCCCTTCCTTCTAAAAAATTAATTGCTTTCTTTTTGGCTAACCCTATGGCATCTTATGCACTATTCTATTGTAGTGTTTACTATGTTTTCTTATGATGAAACCTAGTTATTTACCTAAAGTCTGAGTCCTGAAAGCCAGAGACCAGGCCATTTGGAAGGCAGCTATGCTCACCACTATACCACCAATGCGTACAAGGCCATTTTGTTCAATGTCTGGTACTGAGCAAATGTACCATAAATATCATTTAAATGATTATCTGTCTGTACTGAAGTAGAAGTTTGTTTTGTTTATTTTGAAATTTTCATGGAAAGTAGCTGGCTTTCTTGTGAAGACTCATTTGAGTGGGACATCTACTTATACAAATATATAGTGAGGCTGACACGATCATTGTGTTGAGATAACATACAACGAAGTTTTATAACTTTATCAAGAATGCCACCCTCTAGATCAATAATATGCAATGCCAATCTCTGCAGAAGTTCAGGTGAATAAATCTGTATGAGGATTTCATGGTTGTTTAGAACAGAAGGGACGATAAGCCTATCTTTTCCCTCTGGAGTTTGATGAAGAAAGAATTATTGGAGTAAAGTTGGGTGGAACTGTTGAAGGTCTACCTGCAAGAAAAGGATTTGAGACTGTCTGAATAAAATTCTCCCAGTGGATAAGAAGATGCAGAACCATCTCCTGTTGCCTTTCACTGTGTGTGAGGGGAGCATCTCTTCCATACTCAGCCCAGCCCAGTGCTGTACTTGGGGACTGGGTGGGGCAGTTGAGTATGGTTGCAAAACTGAGCACATCCTCAGCCTGGAATCCTTGTCACTAATGTGAGGTCATCTTTGAAGAACAGCAGTGCTCCAGTTAAGGTGCTTGGTTAGTGCTGGGCTGCTGTGGGCGTGACCAGTAGTTCCACTGGAACCTAGAATATAAGCAGTCAGGTTAGCAGCACTTGGTTCTGTGCTTGCTCTAATATAATTTTAAAGGAACAATAGTTTTGGATGATGAACTTTTTGTGTTTTAGTGCAATTTAATGGAAAATAGAACATCTAGAGAAATACTTATTTTCCTAACAGACTGAAGAAAAACACCTGACTCCTTGTTTCTCCTGTGCTAGCCAGACAGGGGCACGGTTAGGCCAACGATGTCACACCCCTCCCTCTTCCTTTTGCTCTCCACTCCCCTCTGCCTCATAGTGGACTGGGACAGCTTGCCTGGGTGTCTTCCTGGTTATTTGGCACCCACTCTCCCTCTGACAAGAGTGCAGCTTGGCTGTCAGTCGCCGTGCCCCTCACCAGCTCCAGTCACTTGTTCCTGCCTGTTTGAAGAAGGGGAAGGCACCACCCTCAAGTGGCTAAGATCAAGAGGAGAGGAATCTGGACTCATTATTAACATCCCCAACCTCCCCAAACCAATTGGTTTGATTAGCACAGCTGAGCCTTTCCAAGATTCCCCAGTTTTAGCCTTGCCATTTTGCCCAGAGATGAGACTGCTGTCAGTCAAACAGCTCCCTCACCCTGCCCTCACAATGATTTGCCTGCCACAAGGGCGTAGAACTTTTTATATCATTTTCAGGTACCATTCATGGTCGGAGGAGCCAATGATCAATACATTTTCCCACACTGCAAGGATGACTGGGAGAACACAGACTTCGGAATAAGAAAGACCTGTCTTAGAAACATGATCCAGGCAGCTGTTACCTGCATAAATGTGGGCAGTGACCTGAACTCTGTGGTCTCAGTGTCATTCTGTCTCTTGGATGTATTCATGCCTATTTCAGAAGACAGCACTTTTTTATGAGGCAATCCAAGCCTTCTGACTCCCACTTAGACCTGCCTTCCACTTTTCTTGTACGCCTCTGTCTTAGAGAAAGGACTCACAGATTACTCATTTTTCAAATTCTGCTGTAGATCGGGGCTGAACACCAAGAGACCAATTGCTATTTGCATGCAGAGGAATCTGTTCTCCATTCAGAATCCAGTGTGAGAATGTTGCTCTTGCACATCTTCTACGACGTTCTGTTTCCTCTGAACAGCTAAGGTTGTGCTTCCCTATAATCTGGAGACAGCAGCTGGGATCAAAACCCAATCAACATTTAGCAGGTAAAAATTCAGAAGCTGAAGAGAAAGTCTTTCAAAAGGAAGTGGAAATACAAGAGGCCCTGGATTGCTCAGGATTTTGATTTTAGGTTCCACAAAATCTATTCATATACTTTGCCTTTTTATTTATTTTAACAAGAGGAAAGCTGGTGCAAATTTGCTGCATAGAAGTATTTTGGAGTAGAACTGAATATGCTGTGTAGCCAGTTCTTAACTTTATATCCTGTGATCTTTCGGTGTATTTTGCTTCCAATATAATGTAAGCTCTGGAGGGGCAGCAGCGAGGGCTTATCTTGCTGCTTGCTGGTTCCCCCATCAATTCTTTGACTCACACACTCATTCAGAAATATTCTTGCACTTCTGCTGTATGATTCAACTGTCTTACGTGTGGTGAAAAACACATAAATTAACTTGCTTTAGTAGAACTTTTGTTTTTATTTGAGAGGTAGATAATGATCAAGAAAACAAAATATATTTTCCAGTATTATTTCCTAATCAGTAAGGAATCATTTCAGATGACTTAGGGGAGGTTGTACCTTAGATACAATGATAGGGGAAATAATTCACAGTTCAAAAAACTATGGAAAAACATTGAAGGAGGGGGGAAGACGAGGCATACAATTTTGAAATAGCCCATCGAGTTCTAATGATACATAAAACTGGGGTAGCAGGAGAACAGGAAATGATGACTTGCTGTTTGGTGCTAGGCTGACACTTGGTAGATAGTTAATTATGTTTTAATTTTTCTATTTGCCTTTACTTAAAAAGTCATTATTAATATTATTTTGTTATTTATTTATTATCAATATTATTTATTATTAAAATATACACCATCATATTATTTGTTATTAATATTATTTATTAATATTACAGTATTAATATTATTTATTATATTAATTGAAAAATCATAATTACATACATTTGGGTACAAATATGTTTATATATTTGTGGCATGAATAAATCAAATTAAGTATGATATCTATTAATTTGTTTACCTATCATATTAAATTGTGAGACATTTGCAGTTGAATCTCTTAGTTATTTTGAAGTATATACTATTATTATCTATAGTAGCCCTTATGTGCCATAAATTTTGACAGCTATTTCTCCTATCTGAAGCTTGTATGTTTTGATCAAGAATTCTTCATTCTCTCTCCTCACTTCTCCCTGTAACCATTTGTTTGCTTGTTTCTTTATGAGTTTAACGTTATTAGACCCCACATATGAATGAGAGCATATGTTTATCTGTTCCTGGCTGATTTCAGTTAGCATGATGTCCTCCATATTCTTTCATGTTTTTTGCGAATCATAGGACTTTATCCTTTTAAAAGGCTGAATAGTATTTCATTGTAGGTTTTTACCACATATTTTTATGCATTCATTAAGGGTGGGCATGACGGACACTTATGCTAATTTAGTATCTTGACTATTTTGAATACTGTTGCAATTAACAGAGACCTAATGATATTTCTTTAACATATTTATGTCAGTTACTTTAGTTATCTACCCAGAAGTAAAATTAATGGACTGTGCAGTAGTTTTATTTTTAGGTTTTTTTCGGGGGCGGGTGGAGTGGGGAGAATGCTATTCTGTTTTTTCCTAATGGCATAACTTATATTACCTCTCACATCTTCTCCAACTCTTTTCTTTCATCTTTTTGATAAAAGCTGTTCTAAAGGGTATGAAATGAAATATATCTGTCGTTTCAATTTGCATTTCCCTAATGATTAGTGATGTTGAGCATTTTTCTTGTACCTACTGGCCAGGTTTACTCCCTGCCTGTATTTCCAGTGTTTCCTGTGGGACAGAGCAGGAGAGTCTCCCAGAACGGTGGAGAAGCTGAATGTTTTCCTCTAACTCACTTTTCCCACTGTAGAACTCTGGGCTCTGAGAAATTCTCTGGGTGACCTTGTGCCAACTTGGGGAAAGGGTGGTACTGTCAAGGGGAACCATTTCTTTTCATGTTTAACCATGGATTCTCTTCATCCTGTGACCCAAGGGTGCATCTCAGTCTAGTCCTGAGGTTGTGGATCTTCACAATGGTGTTAGTGTTTGTTGGATGGTTTCTGGCTGGACTTACATGTGTAGGGTAGAGGAGTGATGCTAGAGAACTCCTACTCCATCTTGTTGTCTTCACTCTTAATCTATTGTCAAACTGGATATTCTTCTCAGGTTTTTAACTTCATAAGCGTCATTCTTTCTCATTAACTTGTCTCGGACTTTTCAGTTCTCTCTCCCTCTCAGCTGCCATATCCACTTGGGTACCAAATCTTGCTGTGTATCTATAACCTTAAAAGTTCTCACATTCACACATATAGATTCTTTTGCTTTCAACCAATCATATGGATTGCTATTAATTTCCCTAGTGCAAATCCTCTAAATTTATATTTGGACTATATTAGTAGCTTCCTGTAGTTAACATGGCCTTCCCAGTATCCAATATCCAATTCTGTTTTCTCTCCTTTAGCAGTAATCAAGGGGTATAATGAGACTGATCACATTCGCATTCCTTACGGACTAATGCCAACCACTAACATCTTCACCATGTGACTTGTTGAAGGAACAATATTTAACTCATTTAGTTATGGGATTTCCCATAGTCAAATTGATAGGTCTCAAATTGGAAATTAGTTATGTGTGCATAGGATCGGAACTACTCTGGCTGATTAGCCTGTCATGTTGGAAGCCAGCCTAGAGAACAAGCTGAGAGATGAGAGAGGAAAGAACCTGAAAAATTAAAAAAATGATTTTGAGACCTTAGGAAGTATTCTCAAGCTTCCGTATCTCTCTAGACTTCAGTTTTTGGAAGCCACAATCTTTTTGTGACCCAATCTCATCTGTGCCATCCGTTACCTTACTGCTTTCTGTTTTATTCTATTTACAGGGAGTGAAAGAAAAAGACACGGATTCCAAGTGGAAGGGCTAACAGGGGCCATTCAGAGGCTGCCTAATATAGATGATATCCCAAATTATGCAGTCGGAACCTACACTCTGGCTAAATATTATAATTTACAGACTCTTTAATGTTCTGACTATACAGAGCCATTCCTCTTTAAAATTCATCCTTAAGATTTCTTCTCATAATAAATTCTGCATGCATTATGCATCTCGATCTGCTATAGTTTGGATTTTAAATGTCTCCTAATATCCATGTGATAAAACTTGGCCCCAGCTTGGTTTTATAGTGAGGCAGTTAGCTCTTAGGATGTGAAGTGTAGTGGGAAGTCTTTGGTCACTGGAGGTGTGTCCGTCAAGGTAACTGTGACGTTGTCTCTTTCTCTCTTCTGTTCTCTTCAGCTTTCTGACTATAGAGTGAATGGATTTTGTTTGCCATTTGCTTCTGCCACAACATGCCATCACAGACCCAAAGCAACATGAGCCAAAATGTAAGTTGATTATCTCGGATATTTGTGATTATAACAGAAAGCTGATAAACAGACACTGTTTCCTATGAATCCACCCAGAATGTTTCTTAGTGGCTGTAAAACCTAACTAGTCTCTCCCTAACACACCTGATGTCTGATAAAAGCTTTATAAAATAGCCAGCAATGCACAGATATTCTTTGATCCTGAAATATTTTTTCGTCTTTATCTCACTAGTACTTCCTTCTTGAATTCTTTTGAGACCATTTGTGAGGGTGTTATTTATGCTTTAAACTTTTCCATACGTAGTATCTCAGATTCCTCATGGCTGTCCTTGCTAGGATTAATCTTTTCTTGTTTACAATATTATGGTTCTTTCTGTTCCTTTCTTCATTTTTTCATAGACTACCTGCTGTTGGAATTTCCTTGCCATATGTCGACCCTTGATAAATTCCCAGGATGTGGGGACTGTCTCTCAAGAACTAGGTGGAAAAGATGGACCTGTCAGAGGTACTTGCTTCATGGAGGATGTGGTGATATTAAAGGAGCCCAGATTTCCGTGTAAACTCAGTAACAGGGTACTTTTTCCATTTTCAACAAAAAGAAACTAAACCTCATCTTGAACTGATTCTTTCATTTGTTCTGCTCAGATGTTTGACTTAAAATTTCTCCAGGGACTTTGCTTCTTACATCTTCCCTGTTCAAATTTTAGTTCCTTTTAATTAGATTAACCTGAGTGTCTCTGTGTTTGTTTGGTCAGGTTTGCTGCTCGCTTCATTTCTTCCTAAACCCAAGACTCCTCCCCTAGAAGTGTACCAGTCAGGGTAGGTCGAAGTATGCTATAATAAGTTCCAAAATGCAATGGCTTAAGACAATAAAAATTCTTTACTCATCCTGCACATCTGTTAGGAAACAGTTCCACGTAGTTTCCACTATGGAACTAAAGGTAGCAAGATAACCACCACCTACAATATTGGAAGGAAACATGAAGAGAGAAAGACTAATAGGTCTTGAACAAAAGTTATTGTGTGCTGGCATGTTGTTTCTGCTCATCTTTATTGGCCAGAACCATTCACGTAGACTGTTGTGAACTGAATTTGCCTCCTCCAAAATGATACACTGCTGTTCTAATCTCCAGTGCCTACGAGATTGACCTTATTTACAAGGAAGACCCTGGAAGATGTAATCAAGTTATGGTGAGCTAATATCTCACTAGGATGGGCCCTATTCCATTACAAATGGGGTTCTTATAAGAAGGGGGAAATCACAGGCACAGATGGAGAGGAGAGCCACGTTTGGTGGGTGTGATGAGTGAGGCACAGATTGTGGGGCTGTACCTGCAAGCCCAGGATTCTTGGCATTCTAATGTCATTCAAAGACATTCTCATGCCATTCAAAATGCCAGTATCTAGGTAAAAGTAGGAATGGATTCCCCTCTAAATGTTTTAAAAAGAACCAGATCTGCAAATACCTCGAGTTTTTACTGCTTCCAGAACAGAGACCAAACACAGAACTTATTTTAAGGCTCCAAACTGCAGTACTTTGTTATAGCAGCTCTGTGAAACTGATATATTGCCTAACAAAACACAAAGAGGTCAGGAAATTCAGTCTTCTCTGTGCCTGAAAAAAGCTGACTACATGTCACTGTCATGAGCCCCAGTGAAAGCAATAAATACTAAGTAAAATTTATGGATGGTTTTGAGACTTTTATCATACCATGCAGCAAAATATTGTCAAAACAGCTACTGAGATTTTTTCTTCTGTTTTTCAATGTTTTCCACTGCTTGCTTTTTCCTTTTACAACCTGAAAACAATTCCAGTGGAAGGAATTGACCTGTTGGCGGATCTCACACAAAACTGGGGCACTTGCCAGGGGTTGCTCTGGAGGGCTAGCAGAGGACTCCAGCTTTTAACAACCAGTCCTGTTCCTGGAGGATTTGCAGCTTCTGATGAGCTTTCAGCCTTCAGTTAGCATCACTTAAACTCATGAGCTAAAGCTTCACTGTGGCAACACTTCTCCACCAATGCATTCCCACTAGTTTAAGCACTACTGGCACATGGTACCAGTTTGACTAAATTATTGTATTTTGTCTATTTTTAATATAACAGCTTGCTCCAAACTTTAAATGTTGTCTAAGGAGGTTTTACTACAAGAAATCCATTCTTGTAATTAGCTGTGCATGAAGTCTTGCTGTAATGTAAAAACTCCTTTATTGACAGTGAGTACAAGAATTCTGTCTGTTTTCTTCTTGATATGTTAAGAATTATGAGAAAGACCTGGCTTTTCTTATATCCTGCAACAAGACAGCCTAATGTCTCGAACAAGTATCAAGAAGTTATTGAAGATACGATTTGAATTTAGGTCCCATATTGGCAGAAGAGAGATCTGAGGTCGGGTGGCTAAGGGGTGCCAGGGAGATTACCTTTCTCCTTTCTAGTCTTTGACGCACACACACAATACTTTTAACATGTTTTTAGTTGAAAGGAGAGTATAAGAGCACCAAATACTTTAATTTCTTCAGGTAGCACATGGTATATAAATATTTCATGTGTGCTAAGCAATTGCAAGTCACTGCTTCCTTCTAGCAAGTCAAATTGTATAAATTAGTTAATGTTTGGCTTGGATTAATATTTATTAGATTAGCATTTACATTAAATTATATCAGAATATCAATTTAAGCATGCATCTAGCAAATCTAGTTCCCAACTGGGATATTTGCATGTGTTTGTTGAGTAATCAGACATTTATGAATCATTACAAGGTTTTTTTTCATATATTGCCAGACTTGCCAAGGTACCCTTTGAGGAAAACAAATTACACTCCCTGAAAATGATTTTGGCCTCTTGATGCATATCAGAAAACCTAGACAATAGTAGCCTCACACAAACACTTATTTATATATATGAATGTACTATATGTTTTGAGATATATATATATAAATATATATATATGAAAGCTTTCTATGTACACAGTAAACATAAACACATATGCAGCACATATATGTATATACAAATTGCACACATATATCTGAATATATGGGCATTCTATCAATCAGTCATTGAGTATTTATGTGTGCTGAGCTTTGCTCTAAGCAGTTAACATTATTTGCATACTGAATACTTATGACATTCCCTACAAGTAGAACTTGATAGTTCTTCTTTATAGATGAGATAAGTGAAGTTTGGAAAAGTTAAGTGATTTGGTGAAAGATATAATTAGTTGTAAATGATTAATAGTGAAGCTTGACTTTGAGTAACAGTATCTTTGACTTCATAGCTCTTGTTTTAAGCACTATAGAATAAAATCTCTAGTGTCAGGTATACTTAGTGTTTATTTTTCAGAATTTGTAAGGCTTTCCCAGGAAGAAAACTCAGCAATCTTATCTAATGCTGGCATTTTACAAAAGAACAACACAAAGCTTAGAGATTTAGGAACAATTCACTTGAAATAACTGAAAAGTTAGACCGTAAATGTAATTCTAAACCTGTGCAAGACAGGGGCTCCGATTTTTCTTATTTTATCATCCCCAAATGAAAACAACGCTTTATGCAATGGAGATATTTGTGTAAATGCTTCAGTGAATGTGTAAATGGAGGTGTTTCTTTGTCTCTTTCATCTTAAGGGCAAAGTCGACTTCTCCTACAGGACAGGGTGGCCTTCTGTGACTGACCAGCCCTGCTGAACTCTCCCATGGGTGGTCCGTACATATTGGTCAGGTACTGCATGCTTCAGCAGAGGTGGCCTAGGAGTTCTCAGAACACAAAGTATGTGCCTTTGTCTTTTTGTCTTTCACATGCTACTACTGGCTGTCTTGAGGCTCCCTTCATCCTCTTACTGGGTTGATGAAGTTCCTAAAGTTCCCGGACCTACAGGGATCGCTCCTCCTCCTTCCTCGGTGTTTCCATGGAACCCTCTGCTATCTAAATCTCAGTCTTGTCATACTGCAGTATATGTCTTTTTTTTTTTTTTTTTGGTATGATCAGGGATTAGGCCTGTGACCTTCACACTGTATTATTTTTTAAATTTTGACTGATTTGCAAGAGAAGCCAGCTGAAAGGAAGAGAGTGCAAGCCTGGGGAGACCACCTCCAGTGAATCACAAGCCAGTGAGTCAGGCAGGGTTTTCCAACATCCCAAAGAACAGGTCACGAGCTCAGGATTCCTGGTCAATAAGCACTGCAACTTCAAATGCTCCAGGTGAGAGAAATACACGGAGCTCGTGTCCTCACTGCTATCAATATATGTAAATCTTTATGGCTATCACAGAAATGTACTGCTGTTCTAGACATTTTGTTGAAAAATTAGCTCATTCACACCAAAGAAGAATGGCATCAGAAATATGATATTCTTAAATTCCCCGACCCACCGGTGTGTTTCACTTTAAGTCCTTAGCCTGAGCCCTGCTTGTTATATTTCTCGTTAAGTCCTGTAGGATACTATATTGCTTCCTGGACCATCAGCTACCTTGTTCTTTCCTTGAGCATTTATTACTTCTTTTTACAGGGCAATAGAGACTTCAAGACTCATAGTGTAGAGTCCACAGACAAGTAGTAGATGTGTTACTAGACTTGTAAGGAGTTTGGTAATAGCCCTTGATGAAGACCTACAGAGGCACAATTTCTAAACCAAAGAAGTATCACAGCTTATTTAAAGTAGTTGAAACATGGAAATGATATCCAATGAATGACTATAGACCATTTGGATGGTATAATACTATGTAGGCCTTAAAAATGTAGTATTTCATAAATAATTTGGAAAACACTCATTTGGAATAACAGGTGAAAATGACATAAAAATATTTTTATTGTAAAAAATTAACAATCAAAAAAAACCAAAAATATATAGATGAAAAACTGAAATGATTTATACAGAAAATGTATCAGTATTTCCTGGTGTGAGACTCCATAGTTGCTTTTATTTCTTTCTTCTGTTGAGCAAAGTTATGTGTAATTAGCATTCAATAAATTTCAAACAGCAATGAAATGCCAAGGCATTTTTGTTTTCTAATTTCCTGGTTAGTGTGAATTGACAAAGCATTCTAGGTGCAAGATGTAAGCTTGCTTTGAAATGGATGTTGTGAACGATGGGAATCTACTGACCCATCAGGAAGGACATCAGAGGGGACCCGCAAGACACAGGGTTTGTCAGAAGGTGTCATTGTGTCTCCCAAGAGCAATTGCTGAGCTTGCAGTATAAGGAAATACAAATCTGCTAAGGAGAAATGAAAAGGTGATCAAATCTGCCCTGTCGATTAAATCACGGTCTGGCTCACTCTTTCTCTGTTTCTCTTTCTCTCTGTGCCCGTTTTTCCTCTTTCCCTCTGTTTCTTTTCCCAGCATCCAGAAAACAGATAAAATATTCAGGGTTTGATGTGCTAACAGACCCCCAGATTTATCTGTATTTGACTTTAAACTGAACGTTGGTTGTCTATTCAACTTTTTCTGTTGTTTATTTACAGATTTATTTATAACATAAGGGACCTGAACAGTGTCTTTGAATCTGGCAAAAATGTGGCTAAATCCTATTTTCCATGCTTTGTTCTTCCATATTTCTTGTTTGCCATTCACATTATTAATTACTGTAAGAGTTACCTAAAAATATGTTTTTCTCTGATGGTTCAGTGCTCCTCACCTGTTTGCTTTTTTCTGAATTTCAGACTATGTTGGTGGGATTGTGACAAAGTCAATGAATCAAGAGACACTTGGGGAAGAAGAGTTCCACTGAGTTTAGGGGAGATCCTCAGGAAAGCAGGGTAGAGGTCAGAGTTCAGTCCTTTCGGTACTGTATTTGGCTCAATGGGACCATGACGTTTTGTTTACTAGACAAGGAAACCGATTTTTGGTTTGATTGATTGATTTTCAATTGGTCAAGTTGATTTCTTTCTCTTTTTTCAAGTTGATTTCTTGTGGTGAAGAATAATATCATTTATATCTACATCCTTAAGCTTTTGTGTGATGTCAGCCACAAAGCATATACTGAATAAATAAATGAGTAAGTGTTAAATACACCTTTGGCATTTTACACGTACATAGTACTAAGTGAATGCTGTGCTTTCACATATCTTTATTAGGTAGAATTTCATATTGCATAAAATTTATGATAATTGAATGAGTTATATGGTATTTATATAAGATCAATACCATGTTTGTTATAATAAAAATAGTGCTTTATTCATTCATTTATGTATTTGTTTTTTCTAACACAAACAGAATACCAGTATCATATCAGACTTTTTGTTGACAGTGGGAGAGATGATTCTTTATATCCTGCAAAAATTTTATCCTGTGCAGGGAGTTTCACTAATAAAACATTTTTGGACTTCCTCTAGTCCTCATTCATTCTTCTCTGGAAAAGGAGTGGCTTAACATGGTTACTCTAGAATGCCTTAGTAACAGTCCACTGTGGTCAGAGTGTTTCTGGCAAATAAAGATGCTGTGAGGAGTCTCTGATAGGCCCAGAAAAGAGTTGTAGCCTGGCTCCCCCGAGGGGCTGGGACAAAGCCAGGCCACGTTTGCTAACAACTATTCTTTTTTGAGACAAACACTTTGACTCATTATTGTGCTCTGGGAGAAACCAAACACTTAACAAAATCCCTGCATATGAGCTACCCATCACGAAGGGGATGTTATCTGGTTCACTAGGCATAAGTTTGGATATATGCAGTAGCACAATCCACCCTTAGAGGAAATGGCAGACCCTGGTCTGGAGGAGGTCAAGAAGGACAGGTATATTTTATGAAAATGTGGCTTACACTCCTCTGACCTTTGCTTCTGCTATGTTGTTGTCATCCCCTCAAACAGGTGGTTCAAGGAGAGTTCCCTATGATCAGCTAAGTTTGATTCCAGAAATTCAGTTTCTAGTAATGATGAAATAGCTTGGTTGATCTAAACTTTCCACTGACAATGATGATAAATTATAGATCAAAATACATCTATAAAAGAGCTATCTTATGGCACCAGAAAGGAACTAACAGGAAGTAAAAACTACAGAGGAGGAAGAGAGTTCACAGTGGCAGAAAATCCAGAAAGGTAGGAGAGAAATCCTGGAAGGAAAGTAGTTCTGGAGGGATCGAGCCTTTAAATATGTGCATAAATTCTTCCTAAATATTTGACTGACTGAGGAGTTAGTTAAAAATTGAAGGGTCTGAGTGTATGTTTCAGAGTCTGAATCCTACAAGAAAGACTGGTCATTTCAGTCCAGCCTGGTGAAATGAATATCAGGGCCCAGAGCATCAAAACATGCCATTTACCAAGTGCAATAACTAATATGGAATTGAGTAAGGCAAGAATATGTGATTCATAATCTAGAAGAAGCCAGTTGGTATAGTTAAGGGGAAGGTTAGGGTTGGGGTTGGGGCTCATTTTGTGTTTGTTTTAGGAGTAAGGTTGGTGTTAGGGTCAGGATTAGAGGGTTTGGGTGACAATAAAGGCAAATTTTACATTTCAGGGGAACATTGCTAGTTAGAGTTTCAGTATCCATTAGGGTTAGGTTTAGGAGTGTTGAAAAAGAGCAATGGCATCTCTTTTCACACTCAAGTCCTGAAATAATTAAGCAAAATGCAAAGGGTGAGGCAAGTGAGGGAAATAGCTTTATCAATGATAAAAGATACGTTTGGTGCTCTCTTATTCCTGTAGTGCGGGGCTCTTGCTGACGCTCTACTCCAGAGTTAGATACATTGCTTTAGCAGATGCTGTTGGTGCCTTGTCCTTCTAGTCTTTCAGGCGTAGCCAGCATGCAGGGGAACGTAGCTGTGCTGAGGGTAACTGCCCAGATGATCATAGGCAACAGAACACAAATGCTCCTAACTTCTGTAAAGCAGAGGACAGTTCTGATACTCAATCCAGGCTATTCCTCAAGGTTCTCTGGTGAGATTTTGTCTCAGTTTTTCTCAGGGTAGGTAGCCCCCAATTGTATAGCAGTGCCCTATCTTTCCTTATCCGACTATCTCTGATCTTCCAGTCTGGCTTCACAGTATCAACTGGCATCTATGTCTTTATCTCAGTTTGCAGCTTTGTCATAAATCAGTTGGGTATGTGGGTCTCTTTCAGAGTTCTCTGTTCCTTTCCATTGTTCCATGGGTCTGACACTGCCAATTCTACCTGTCTTCATTCCTGTAGCTGTATATAAGCCTTAACATGGAAGAGTAAGTAATTTCTTCTGTTTAACCTTCCTTGTTGAGATTGTTTACCTGTTCTTGGACTGGACCCAAGTATATATCACATTGGGGAGAATTTAAATCACTATTATATTCATCATTCTAGGCCGTGAATTTGACATGCCTCTTTCTTTATCCAGATTTTATTTTCTTTATCAGCATTGTGTAGTTGTAAGCGTATGAATACTTTATATATTTTGTTAAATTTATACAATAAGTATTTTATTTGGGGGAAGTAATAATTAATGGCATTGCATGTATGTAACTTGTCACTATTGACATTACATGTCACCTTACTTGATGCCCTAAAGTATATAAAATTACCTCCCTTTGTGTCCCTTTACTTTCCCTTGTTTAAAATACAATTCTTTAAAGAATTTTCCTTATATGCATTTTAGTCTCACATGAGATATTTTCTTCTATCATTCAGCATAACCTAGAGAATACTAGAGTGAAATGATAGTCTATGTATTTTCCCATAGTTTTTCTGTAGTCTTTTTTCACTCTTGATGTTCAAAGTTCATTATTTTATCATTTCCTTTCTGTTTAACATATGTCAGCTATTGTGTTTTGGGGATGTGTTTTAGTGGTAAATTTATAGCTTTCCTTCATCTGAGAATGTCCTGCATTCCATTTCTAGTTTGGCAATTCTTTTTTTCTTTTTTTTTTCATTTAACAAATATCATCATATTTCCTTATGACCCCCAAATTTCTAATAAGAAATCTGTTGTCATTCACATTATTTTCCACCATAGGAAGATGTCACTTCTCTTACCCTAATTTCAAGGTATTTTTCTTCTTTTAATTATCAGAAGTTTGTGGTTTTTGACGTGTGTGTGTGTGTGTGTGTGTGTGCGTGTGTGTGTACATCCATGTACCTATTTTGTATTCACTTGCCTTTTGAATCTGTGGGTTTATCCATTTTAGCAAATTTGAGATGTCTTCAGCAATATTTCTTTTAACTATTTTTCAGACACACCCTCTTCCTCTTTTCCTTCTAGGACTTCAGTGACATGAATTTTAAATGTTTTGTTGTAGTCCTACAGGTCACATAAATACTGGATATTAAACAAAATATCCATACACTTTCTGTTTCTCAGATTGGGAAATTTCTCTTGTTTTGTCTTTTCATTTACTGATTTTCTCTCTGTGCCTGCCATTCTTCTGGGTTGAGTCTATTAATTGTGTAGGTAATTTTGATTATTGTATTTTCAGTTCTAAAATTTCCATTTGGTTCTTCCTTATATCTGTTTTTTTGGTTTGCTTAGATTTTCTCTTTAATTATTTGAGTTTTGATTTCTATTTGAATCATTTAATAATGATTTTCTTTTAAATCTTTTCCAGATAGTTTTATATCCCTATTTCCAGTGATTGTATTTATTGATAGTGTTTGCTTCTTGGTGTGATGAGTGATTTTTTGTCACGTGGATATTTTTATATTATGTTATAAGACTCTTGGCATTGCTTTGACCTCTATTTTGTCTACTTTTTTAGCATATAGTGTTATAAAAAAACAAACAGGCCTTCTTTCTCAAGGTTCTGCAGGCTGCGAGACCTGTATCATGGCTCTGGCAAACCTAGTGTCTAGTGATGGTCTTTTCCTGGCTGAAAGGAGGACATTTTTGTCCTGTGTCCTTACACAGTGGTTAGTGAAGCAAGTTCTCTCATGACTCTTGTAAAGACACCAATCCCTACAAGGAGCTACATGCATAGATTCATCTAATCTGAATTAATTCGGAAAACTATCTTTTGCTGGGAATGTAGTTCACTGGGAGGACACTTGTCTATCATGTGTAAGTCCCTGGGCTTGAGCCCTAACAACTTCAAACCAACCAACCAACTGACCAACCAACCAACCAACCAACCACCCAACCAAAGAACCCCTACTTCATAATGTAATCACATTGAGGTAGGAATCAACATGTGAAATTTGAGGGGGACACAGGTTAGAGTCCATAACATCTGGTTCTTACAGTGCTTACATTGCCCTCTTTATATTGCTCCTGGGAGATGGGAGTCCAGTTTTCCATTTGGGTTTCATTGACATCTTGGGCAGGGAGCTTCTCATGACTTCTGGGTGGAGGTGAGGGTTATCCTCCTTCACTAGGCTTCACTGATACTTCCCTAGAGTATTTTTTTGGGTGGGGGGGAGCCAGGATTGAACTCATGACCTCATGCTTGCCAGGCAAGCGCTTATGTTGCTGAGCTATATCCCTGGCCTGAGTATTTTTATTTAGTAAGAATAATGATAAAATTTGGAAGGTATTCAAATTTCATTATAATTTTGGGTCCAGAGATGACTTAAAGAGCCTGAGGAAAAGTGGCTGTTCATGCATTTTGTTTCTTCAATGCATGGTTAAAGTACTATGGTGGTAAGGATGGAATGTCCACTTGATTGATTTAGGGTCTGCCAGAGGGATGGTAGAAAAGAGTTGTGGTTATGTTTGAGTGGGTCATGGAGGTAAGGCCATGGAGTCTTTGTCTTGTCTCTCACCCGCACCTGTCTAGCACTGCTCTCTTGCTTTGCTTCATGATAGCTCTGAGATGAGCAGCTTTCCTTTACGGTGGCCTTCTGCCATGATATTCCTGTCTTGGAGCCACCTGATCGTGGATCGAATCCCTATAAACTCTGGTCAAATTAAACCACCTCTCCTTTAAATTTCAGGTGTTAGATTTTATGTCTAGCAACAGAAAACTGACCAAAACAAAATACTGTACTTTTTCTTTGACCATACTTTTGGCTATGTGGGCTGAGGGGGAGATGACAGAGTAGTAGGTAGAGAAGGAGAAGTTAATAAAGGAGATAGATCTTTTGCAGATGGGAAAGGCAGCAAGAGAACAATGATAGGGGTAAGAGGAAGGAGAAAGGACATAAATAAAATTAATATGTGTCATGTATGTGTGCTAACTACCTACAGTGAATGTGATTGTTGTATGTCTCAAGCATGCACTAATTAAAAGTGAACAAATAAAAATTTAAAAAGATAGGACAAAGCCATGATGATAAGTCATTGATGACTAGGTTACCACAGTACATGCCCATAGAGTGGAAACATGGTTTGTGAATTTGGTGATATGAATCAAGGAAAAGAATATGGAAAGCTTGGACTTCAGATAAACTTTGGGATTTAGGCTTCTTGTGAGAGGAACTAATATTTTCTATTGTTATTATTCTTTTATTTTTTCTGGTATTTGTAAGGTTTCACAAAATTATCAGATCGATAAGGACCTTTGGCCTAGTGAATTAAATGACTTGTCTAAGATTCTTCAATTTGTCAATAGCATGAAGATGGTGGTAATGAAATGTCTGAGTAGGTGAATCGATCAACCCTAATCTTCTGATCTCTTAATTTCCAGAAATCTAACAGACACCATAGTGCCAGTCAGAGAAAGTGGAGACGCTTCTGCCAAAGCTGCAAAATTTCTTGCACATTTTATAAACAATCCGTGGGACACCTTGATATACACAATGGCCTAATAAAAATTATTTGCAGTGTTCTCTGCTAGTCTGTCAATGGTTGCACTTATTTTGTAAGGTCTTTGATATTTCCACACAAGGGAAACACTAAGGCTAATGTGACACTGTTGTGTTGAGACAGTAACCACATGCAGACAGTCCCCAAGGGTCACACCGGGGTAAGGCTCATCACCACCCCTGGACCCCCTCCTGCGGAGGCAGTTTCTCTTTGTTGTAAATCTTGTAAGTAGGAAGGGCTAAGACATCAGCTCCTTGAAAGACCAAATGTTATCAAATCTGTTAGATAAACACTCACCATGGCACCATTACCTATGTTTCGTGCTATTATTTATCAGCAGTTTCCATCAAGTACTCCTGCTGGTGGCCCACTCCACATTTGAGGAGAGACCCAGTGCTTAGAGCGTGAATCAGGTTGCATAAAGTACGAGACAGTGTTTTAACTTATTCCTCTTCAGTGACCCCCTTGTACACCTTCTCCATTGGTCATTATTGTGTCTGAAGCCTCCTTAAACCTGAAACTTCAAATCTCATTCTGCATCTTTTGCTTTAAGCCCCTCCTCCCCTTGCCCTCTATCACTTAGGCTATAGAATGTGGCTTTTCTGCCAAATTCTTATGGTTTATACCCAGCCCCTGGCTTCATATTCCTTGCCATCCAGCTTTGCTCAATCATGTTGTTGTGGTGTAAGCATTCCACTTGTGTTTTCTTTTTTGTCTTTTTTTCTCATTATACATTTTGTCTTTTTTTCTCATTATACATGCTTTGCAGTATATAATGTTTACATTTCTTCCCTTTTCCCTCACTTTCCCATACCACTCCCTCCATCTTTTATTCCCCTTCCCATTTGAGAAAGAGCTCCCAAATTCCTATTACCTATCTTTTATTTTGCTCTTCATTTATAATTTGGGTTTCTCATATAAGAGAAACCATGTGATATTTAAACTCGTGTATTTGATTTATTTCACGTAACATTATGGTCTCAAGGTGTATCTGTTTTCCAACAAGTGACTCAAGTTTTTCACAAATAGCTTTCGGGGTTCTCATGTCTTTATATAAAACCCGACCTTGCTTCAGTTTAATCTCTCAGTGCCTCTTTTCAATATTTAGGTGGCTGAATCCTGATACAGAGATAGAGATAAAGCTGCCCTGGTTACTTAGTATCATTACAAATTCGGGTACTCAATTGGCCTTTGGTGCTTTAGGTCAATTCTAAATTTCTACGTAGAGCATTATCTTCCATTCCCTCAGAAATTCTTTTCAGTTTTCACATTTTTGCTCAAACTTCCAGCTTAGTACCATTCTTACCATTCTGAGCAGTTGGAGGCACTGAGAAAAACATTAAGACCAAAGATGGGGTTTTCATTAGTTTCACACTCTGACATCTATACAGTCATCTTTGAATGCAATCATATTCACTTCTCCTCTTTCCTGTCTGTGAATGTGGTATGTCTCCCTCTGACCCAGGTACTTCTATTAAAATATATTACAGAACTCATGCACTCATGTTGACTTAGAAACCCCCTATTTTACTAAATACCTGCTCTTCCTTTGGATTTTATGATCTCTCTTTCCCTTCATGTGAATAGAAGCACATTTTTTTTAAAGGACACAAACCAACAGACAAACTGAAAACTTAACTCTTCACTATGTTTTCACTTTCTCTTTTCATCCAGTTTTTTGAAAATCAGTCCACATTTAAGAACCCCACTCCTTCTGCTTTCTGTCTTCGACCCCTTTCTCTTCCTCTTCTTTCCTCTCTCCTTTTCCTCTCTGTTCTCCTCCTTCAAGCCACAGATTTATCAGCTATAATTTGTCTCTTGTTCCTTTCACACAATTGAACCCCTTTGTATAAGTATATCAGTGACCTTAAGAGTATTCTTCAAACAGCTGACTCTTTGCTGTTTTAACCTTTCTTTCTGTTTATGTCACATGTTGAAATATTACGCATGCTTAATTCATGAATAGTGAAAATTCATACAGTTAAAAGTTCAAAGAGTGCAATGAGGGACAAAAGTTAAAACTTTTTTTCTTATTATTACTATTTTTCTCTGGTAATTTGCTTCTCATTCTTAAAGACAATCAGCATTATCAGTTGCATGAGAAATTTTTGCCACCATGAGCAAACATACATACTTATGTATATACAAAACATACACATTTCTCCTCTGATTTTTTAAACAGTGGAAATAACATTTGTTAACTTAGTACTGTACAATTGATGAAAAAGTATACATTTAATGATTTTTTTCCAATTTTGAGACACCGAGTTTGGTGTATGTGTTTCTCTAAGTACACATGGTATGATGGATACAAACGGACATATGGGGAAACATTCTTATCCACTGTATGTGATTTTTCTCTTTTTCCTTTTCCTTAAGAGAAGAAGCATTTCAAGGAAGTTGTTAAGTTTATAACGCTATAACTAGCAATTTAAGAATGCCTGTTTCATCTCTCTGCCACTAATAGTGCTATCAAAACTTTAATTTTGTCCATATGATTAAGTGAACACCCCATTTTAGTATACTTTGAATTTATCTTACGAAGGAGGTGAAATTTTTTATATGTTTGAGTGTTATTTGTGTTTTTTCCTGTTGATTATTCATACATTTTCTTTCTTTTTTTTTTTTTTTTGGCACCGGGGATGGAACTCACAACCTCGCACCTGCCAGGGCAGGTGCTTAAGCCGCTGAGCCAAACTCCCGGCCCTCATACATTTTCTTACATATCTAAATTGTCAATATTTTTCTCATTGATTTGTAGGGAAATTAGGTGGTTGTCTGTCAATGATTTCTCAAACAGTAGTAAATTCTTTCTTGGATTTATCCTTTTCCTCGCCTTTCAAGACCCATCCTCTTTTGATTCTTTATCTGATTTTTTCTTTCCTTAAAGTCTTTCACTACTTTTACCCTGTGTGAGCTCCTTTATCTTTCTGTATTGGAATTTCCTTGGCCTTCATTTATGGTCCCCTCTTGGTATCCCATATAAATCTTTCAGAATGAGCATGTCCGTTGTACCTTTTTATGGCACTCATACTTTCTCGTACAATTTGCTGATACCACCTGATTGAGTTCTCAGGATAGAACTTTTTGGTAAGTTTCAAGGATTGTATATATCATCAACTTCCTACTGAACTGTTGGTTATCTTCATGTGATATCCTCCAGTTATCTGAAAACCAATTTGTTCATGAGAAAATAAGTTGTTCCCCGATCCCTTGGCTCTTCCTATGTTCTAATCACTACCTATAAACGTGTTTATTTCCTACATATCAACTCAAGGTCGGGATCATCATTATTCACCACTTACTCTAGCCAGAGATCTGAGTATACTCAGATGCCTATTTCTCTTCATTCCATAGATTCAAACAGTCATCAGGCCATCTTGATTTAGAGGTAAAATCTCTCATGTCAATTCCTTCTCATAATTTCCAAACTTCTTTTCTCAATTTAAATCCTCATAACATTTTTATTGAGACTATTAAAGACTTGGCTGCCCACTGACTTCTCCTTCTTTAATCTGTCTTCCACGAGGTAGCTGTCAGGGCAAACTTCCTTAAATCTATTGTGTCAGTTTCCTGACATACACCTATCTATCTATCTATCTGTCTGTCTGTCTATATATCTATCTATCTGTCTATCTACCTATCTATTGTCTTTAGCAGGAGAAAAAAACATATATTTTTTAAGCTAAATACTTGTTCTGGGAAGTGAAATAATAACCCCCAAGATATTCGCATCCAAATCCTTGTGGTCTGTGGATGTTATCTTATAGCTGCAAAAGAAACTTTGCAGATAAGATTAAGTTAGGATCTTCAGATGGCGAGATTATCCTGGGTTACACAAGTGGTCACAATGTGACCCAAACTACAATCCCAAGTGTCCCAGAGAGGTTTGGCTGCAGAAGAGGAGAAAGCCATGTGATTACAGACAACAGACATTTGAGGGATATCAGCAGCCCCAGAAACTGAGAAATGAGGATCAGTCTTTACCCTGGACCCTGTTGGAAAAGCCACCTCTTCTCACACCTTGATTTTAGATCCAAAAGATTGACTGGACTTCTGGCCTCCAGAAATGATAGAGGATGAAGTTTCGTGAGGCCTCTAGGTTCATGGAGGATTTTTTTTTTTTTTTGAGTAGCAGCAATAGCAAACTAGTACATCCCTTCTGCTCTTAGTTTTTGCCCATTTCCTCCACAAATCATCAGTTCAGTCATTCAGACTTTTGCATTTATGAACACATATGCTCCTTTAGGCCTTTTCTTTTATATAAAGTTACTTCTCTTGCAGACTTTCCCTACTTCTATCCAACTAACCGTCTTCATCTTCAAGTCTAGCCTTGATCTGACTTAGATTTCATGCATCCGTATTCCTACAAAGGCACCCTCTGCTGTACTGTGGCTACTGACTTAGCTCCATTCTCCGCCAGCCCAGGAGCTCCCCAAGAGCAGGTGCTGTGTTCTTTCTGGTACTGGAGCCTCTGTGCTGTAGTGCACTTGGCTCGTGTCTGACTCTTAGTCATTTTTTTTGAGGAAAGAAATCAAGTATCGTTGAATTGAGTATATTTGGATGCTGTTAACTGTCTTACTTGTTGCAGCAGTCTTTTATTCCTAGGTAGATAAACTGGGAGTAAAGTAACTTATCTTCATCATAAATATTTTGACCTACTTACTTGTTTCTCACCTTTGCAAGAAATTATATTAAAATGAGACTTTGTTAAGAAAGATGCAGGCCATTGTCTGAATGCTGGTGATCTACTGTGCAGCTGAATGTGCTTGGTTAGGCCATAGATGGAATTATGTAGAAGTACGGAGCTAAAAAGTCAGAAAAGTCAAGTTCTTCTTGTGAATTTGCCACAGTCCTCCTAAGTAAGTCACTTACATGAAAATGGTCTCTTTGTTCTTGCATAGCCTATTATTTTAATCTTGAAGTAGAATATAATTTCATCAAGGTTTAAGATTTAATTTGTATTTATTCCATTTGTTCAACCAGCCTAGGCATCTGGATAAAATTAAATATTTACATATTTTCCCCAAAGAATTTAATAAGGGTAGCACATTTGCTCTTTGTTTAACAGATATTCTACTAGCTCCTTCCATTTCTGATAAAGTTTAGTGTTCTACTGCTTCTCACTTTTGTAATGATTTTCAGAAGTTCTTTTCATTTTTACCCTTGGGAAATTTGGAGGAAAAACTTTGATCTACATTCCTTTTTCTTTTCTTTTCTTTTCTTTTCTTTTCTTTTCTTTTCTTTTCTTTTCTTTTCCCTTCCTTTCTTCCTTCCTTCCTTCCTTCCTTCCTTCCTTCCTTCCTTCCTTTCTTTTAACAGCTCTCTCCCTTTTTCCTGGGTCCCCTTTTCCCCCACTGACTTACTTAATCAAGTAAGAAGTCATCTTCCAGAAGCCTTGAATTGACTTTAATCCTCTTATCACTGTTTTCTGTATGCTGAGAGTACTGTGGTTTATTATTAGTGTTTTCTTTTAAATTCCTATAGTTCCATCATGGTAGGTGGCCTCCGAGGCTGCCCAGACTTCTTGCTTCTTGGTGCTAATATCTCCGAGTGTAGGCTATGTCTAATGACTTGCTTTCATTGAACAAAGGAGATAGGATATCTCTTCTAAGACTTGGTTACAAAAAGAATAACTTTCAACTTGGCTTCCCCTCTTTCTGTCTTGCTCACAGTCTTCTGGAGAAAGTCAGGTGCCAGGCTGTGAGTTACCTACAAAGAGGCCAAGGTGACAAAGTGACAAAAGACTCAGCATTTAGACATTGTCCTGTCATCTAAGAAGGCAGTTTTCATTTTCTTGTCTGGAAAATAAATTGGCTGTAAAAAGTGACTGCCTATTGGAATCACATTGAAAACTTAAAGTATTACTGAAATTCTGATTTAATTGGTATGAGGTGTGATTCAGGCATTGGAATTTTGAAAAATCTCCCTAACTGGTTCTAATTTTCAGTAAGCATTGAGAAATATTGCTTTCCTCCATTGATTTTCAAAGCCTGCAGCATCACCATTACCTTGTGCCCTTTTTGTCAAAACAAAATCTCATGCCTCCCCTAACTGATTGAGTCAGAAGCTCTGTGGCAGGTGTCAGAAACCTGTAGTTAGCACAGCTCCCCGTTGAGTTTGTATTCTAACCTTTGGGGACCACATCTTAGTCTGGACATTCCTTGAACTTTTTCCAGTGCAAAGTGCATACATCTATGTTTTCTTGTTGTAGGGACCTCACAGTAATCTTTCACGCTCTAGTGTAATTCATTTAAAGTGTACGTATTAGTTACCTTTCCACCACCAGATCAACTATCACACACACACACACACACACACACACAAGTTAAAGAAGAAAAGGTTTCTTGGCTTATGTTATCAGAGGGTTTGGTACAGAGTTCACTGAACAGTATGGCAGAAGGGCATGGTGGAGAAAGCTGCTCAACTCATGGCAACCAGGAAGCAGAGAGAGAAAGGAAGATAAGAGCCAGAGGAAGGGTAGGGGAAAAATATGCTCTCCCATACCCCAGTGACCTACCTTGTGGGCCCCAGCCCCTAACAGAACATTCAGCTATGAACTCATCATGAATTGATCCATTGATAAATGCAGTGCTGTGTAATCTAATTTCCTTCTCACAGCCCTGCCTCTGAACATCTGAGATTTCTGAATAATAGATGACCTATTGCATTTCAAAGTGTATATTCCTATTCCCCTAAACTTGAAGGTACAAGTCTCCTGAAAATCCAGAATTTTCTTGCTATGGCACTTGCTATTAATATATTAACTGGTGAGCCAGCCATCCTGGTTAATGGTGGGATGAAGTTTCTAGGAAACCTTAGGTGGTGCCAACAAGTCACAAAGTATTTTTACTTTCATTGAAGGAAAGTTGTTCGGTTGTGTGATTCTGGCATCAGAGAAGACTCAAGTGTGCGGTAAGGATCCAGAGTCTTTTCACAGAGACAGAAAATAAAACAAAAGGAAATAGAGATCTGAAGGCAGAGAAGGGAATGACAGCAGAGGTAGACACTGGGATCCAAAGGACTTGTTTGTTTGACATAAACATCAGATTATGCTCAGTTGCCCTGTTTGCTCACTGTTGATTCTTAGTTTATTCATGCAGAGAAGATAAGAGAAAATTGTGCAGGAATAAACAGCTGTATTAAATTTGATAAGTGGAGAAACGGATCTGTTGATGACAGGACCAGATTTTGATTTTCAGCAGGTTGGTTTGTTGTTATTTTCATCAGTTTAGTCACTCCCTCCCCAGATTGGCCAACTCTATGAAATTCACAAATTCCATATCAGATCTCAGGAAGGAACTGGCATTTTGGGAGTTATTGTTTTACATGTAGTTTTTCAGAGTAATAAATGCAAATTAATATTAAAGCTGCCAGTTAAAACTTAAATATGGATTAAATTGAAATTGCAGAGAAAAGCTCTGCTATATATATACATATATGTGTCATTTATAGACATTATATCAACATTCAGTGAAACCCTTGAATTTTGTCAGGAAGCTTTCTAAGCATCCAGATAGCTTCCTTTTGTATATATATTTTATTCTGATTATATATATGCTTAACATATACAGTGGTTTCTCGGTTCACAAACGCTTTTGTTTGCAAACAATTTGGTTTGACAACAGAAGTCCTTGGCAAAATTTTGTTTTGCTTGAAGACTCTGCATCAAGTGACAGACACAACTGCATCCATCTTTTCCACACAGACACAAAAGTGGCCATCTTTTTCAAAATCGCAGAACAAACTAAGTTCTTCAATGCAATGCGCTTCAATGCACCATTGTGCATACTTACGAGTACATCCCTTTATTACATTTATATCCATTATTTGGTCTTTGACATCCTTGTGGTATAGCCAAGATTGGTACAACAAAAATAATAGCTTTCATTATTTAGCATGTACAACTTGGTACTCAGCAATAGCTCATAAATTTCATGTATATTGCCTCTAATCTTTATAGACCTTTCCAAGACAATTATGATCCCCATTTTATAGATGAAGTAGTAGATACTGAGAGATACAAGGTGACTATCTCAAGACACTAAGGGTCAGATACTGTATTGGAACTTGAATTTCTCAGTATCTGAAAGGTGAGCTGTACTTCTATATCCTCCCTGCTCCACACTGTGTTACCGTAACACAGAGAGCAGTCCAATGGGTCCAGTCACCGGCTTCCGTTCTCGCCTGCACCCCGCCCCTTCTCATTACCTTCCTTCCCCGTTCAGTTCCTCTTACTGGTGAGCTGCTAATAGTGCAATATTTACTTATTTCCCTATCTCTGAGCCCTTTCCCTGTTCTTGTAAGATGCCGACACAGCCACAGAAACAGTGGAACAACGTCAATAAGTTCTAAGAAAAAAATGTCGTTCCAAGGAGTCCATAATGAGCCAATCGGCCTTCTTAGCAATGAGGCAAGACACAGACCTCCCCACGCATTTGGGAACTTTTAGAATGCAAAACCCTTGAGCGCTTTTTGAAAAAACTCACTCAAGAGTTTGTTTCTTGATACAAACAAGCAAAAGGTTCCAGGAATTAAGAAACCACTGTGAAAATCTTGGCTTTTGTGCTTACTATTCTTATTTCCCAGAAAGTTTTTGAGATCACAGGTCACTCTGTCTGAAACATCATGGTCCACTCCGATACCCTCCTCTCTACCTCTTTACCCTCTTTCCATGTATTCTTAGTATTTTTACTACCTGGCATAGGTGTGGTGTGTGTGTGTGTGTGTGTGTGTGTGTGTGTGTGTGTTTCCTGTCTGTCTCTCTCACTGTGATGGGAAATCCCTGAGATCAGGGACTCTTTCCTGCTTTGTGCACCAGTATGTTGACCAGTGCCTCGCACATAGTGTGTATTCAACAGATATTGGCCATGTGCATTTTAATATATAATTAAAATTTTGTATGTTCATGCTTGTGGTTTTACAATAAAATGTAAACTCTCTAAACCCTGACAAATTGATGATAGCAATAGAGTCAATATATGTTGGAAGAAGGGGAAAGAGTTGAGAAACAAAGTAATTATGGAACCAAGGGTATAGCCTAATGTTGAACACTTTTAAAGAATATTATGTAATATTTTCTTCTTAAACATTAGAAGGATCTTACATGACAAAAAGAAATTAAGTAAAAAAAAGTTTGTTTCCATTTTTCTT
>RJWM01016411.1:0-45595 GCA_004363535.1 Dasyprocta punctata
TGAACAACACTTCAGTTTAATTTTCCTCTAACCTCACCCACAAGCTAAAATTTAATGGATTCCTAGAGGCAAATTTCAAAGTCACATAAAACCATTAATATATTTCCCAAATTCTTCTTAGACATTTTTATAAGGATTTTAAGAATGTTTAGTGCTGCATAAAGTATTTTATATAGTCACAATACCTACTTCATCTGAAAATACGTCGATCTATAGCTACTACAAACTCCCCGAGGGTAACATGCAAAAGAAAATTTAGAAAGCTAATGAGATTTTCAATGTTTTAAGCAACAGCTATAATAGTATAATAAAAAGGATCTTTTATGAAGATCAAGATATCTTCTTTAAATTAATTTCCACCTGCTCTTTGATTTAAAACATCATTAAAAATAAAGTATATTTAAAAAGAAGAAAAAACTAAAATTTAATTATTTTTTAAAAAGAAAGACATACTTAAAAATTTCATTTCCAATAACAGTGTCATTGAAAATCCTCATTGTGCAGTTAATAAGCTAAAACTATTCTAAAATTTTAAGTCTGTTTTCAAGATTTGTATTTGAAGAACTTTCTGATTCAAAGAAAATACCAGGTTAATTATTCAGATCTCAAAGAAATTTAAATAGCAGTGAGGGAAATATCATTCACCTAGTTCATGGAGATATTAATTTATTTACCTTAAAAATGTCATACTGCTGTAGGAAAACAGACTTAAACAAATCTGTAAAAATTGTTAAGATATTTCTTTTGTAACGCTAATGTTACTATTTCTTTTTTTAGTGAGGATAATTTTTATGGATAAGACAAAAACTTAACAAAAAGCTTTACTTTAGATATTCTTGAAATTACACATGGAAGAGCTCCAGGTAGCTAATATTTTATTTATGTTTTTATTATATAGCAAAAAAGAATATATAGGACATTGGAAAAATGTTGGCAAGAAATACAACTGCTATGAATGCTTTATTATTTTTAAAAGAACAATTCACAGTAAAAATGAAATCTGAAAATGACCCTATGAAAACTACTTTTCACTCAAAATCCTTTTTCTTTAACTATCTTAACTAATTTTTATATACTTTTACATAAATACAGTTTTTTTCAGTTTGTCACACAAGTGCAACAATATGATGGTTACATATGTGTGATTTATTTAGTTTACTGATTATATTCTCAAGGCGCATCCATTAATGTTACTATTTTTACAAATCTAAAATTTCAGTCACAGTTTCAGCTTTCTCTCACTTTGATTTATGTGGAGGCTGACCAGGGTTTAGACCCATTTGCCTTACCTTTGAGCCAGCCTTCAGGATTATGGGACTATGATCTAGCATATTCCATGGAGGAAAAGATGAACTGAGGAATGTTTTTACTGACAAGTGATAAGTCCTACCCTTTAAGTTTACACCAAAGACCAAGATATGGCCAAAATAAACTGAGAATGAGGACACAATATGAATTAAGGATGAAGACACGATATGAATTAAGGAAACAACTTAAATAGAAGACTCTCTATAAGACAGCACAAGGAGATAAAGGAAGAGAAACGGGATTTAGTTTGCCTGGAAAGAATCAATTTCTATTTTGATAAGGCTTAGCATCAAGGAAAGTAATTAGAGTCAAGGCCAGATCAATTTTCCTCAACACTGTATTTTATTAGATTGCTACATGACAGCATACTAATTAAAACTGATTGGTCTAATTACAATACCATTAATAATAAGAAAAGCAATGCAGATATATCACTATACCCACAACGTCTTGATTCGTCAAACGATCTGGCATCCAAGTATCAGTGGAGATAGTTGGGTTTTTTTGCCATCATTTTTTAAACAAAAACAACAACCATGAACTGAAGAGGTTTTACAGGCCTTCAAAAATAATTATAAAGGTGAAACACTAGAAATCTGAATAAAAATCACTAAAAACTCAGGCTAAATGAATTTAGATTCTAGAACAACAATAAATTCTAAAGGTAAGTCAGAAATATGTTACTTGATTTAATTTATTACCTAAATCATGTCATAAAAAAGAAAAGATGAAATTAAGAGTAATTTGGGATTCATTCTAACAGTAAAACCATAGCTATGCATAAATCATATCAAACTTGAATTTGAAACGATTTCTTTATTTCTGTATTTTTTTTTAGCACTTAGACACTCCCTCAGCCTGAAATACATAGCATTTATTAGAATGGATTCTGAAAAAATAAGCATTATCAATAGAAAAATATTTAGCACTTATTATGTAAGTCTTTATTATCTTTCACGTGCCAAACATTATTTTAAATGGTAGTAAAGTATATTTTGCATAGAAGGAACAACTATGAAAGAAAAACAATAACCAAAAACTACGTGTTTTGCTACTGACTGGGTTCACTCCAGCAGCCTTCAACGGCCACTTGTGTTTCTTCAGGGTCCAGTACTCCCCACAGTCCTTTCTTATAGTTTATCAAATACAATACTATAGTTTGCACATGCTTAGACCTTGGTTATTCCCCAGATTCCAGGCATTTCCACAGCCCTATCAAATGGTGCCTTCTACATACCCTGAGGACTTACTCAGTTACTTCCTGTCCAATTCTGCCCATTACTCATGGGTGTCTATTCTCATTTGCTCACATTTTCAGGAAATCTTAATTTCTATAATATTCATAAAGCAGATTTGTTTTGTACAATGTATTGTCTCCAACATCCTTTAATTTTGACTGAAAATTTCTTTCTACACAGCAATTTAACTGGGTTCCATTCTCTCTTAGTGAATGCCGGATTACCCAATGAATTTCAAAAGTTCACTCTAGATATTTTCTGTATTTTTCTCATAATTTCTCTGGATTTTCATTATGGGAGGAATAGAAATATTTTGTTTCCTTTTAAATGTTGATATATCATCCATTCTCAATAGATTTTTTTCTTACAAGCTTGTTCTCTTTCCTTTATCTTTTGATAATGATAAAACAGGCTTTCTAAACTATTTCTCAGGATCAGAAATAGTATATAACACCTACTATAACTCTTTGTCTTTGAAGTTTCAGAGTTGCAATGTCAATCGTGTGTGTGTGTGTGTGTGTGTGTGAATAGGATATTCTAACCAAGCAAAAAGCAATGTTCACACATCAATGGATGGACTTGTTCCTCACATTGCATAACACTGGATTAGGCCTCAGACAGCAAAAGAGCACTGCTTCACAGTTATTTAGTGTCTTAGTCATTTTTTTGTCACTGAGACAAAATACTCATTACCCACAACTTAATGGGAGTGCATTTGATTTTGGCTCAAGGTTTCAGTCCGTGGTCAGCTGACTCCAGATCAGAAACAGAATGGCTGAAGGACAATTGCAGAGAAAAAGAGTGCCCAGTGCATGGTAGGCAGGAAACAGAACAAAGGGAGAAATCAGGGCAAGGAGATACTCCTTTCCAGGTCATGCCCCCATGACTTGACTCTTCTGGTCACGTACTGACTGCTGGCAGCACATTTAGCTACAAACTCATCAACAGATTGAACCCCTGATGAGTATGGCACCACATGATCCAATTATCTTCCAAAACCCCAGCTCTAAACACGTGGGACTTTGGGGGATATTTTAGATGTAATCCATAGCACGCAAGAGTTGCCAGCTCATTCCATGCTGTGGCAACACCATCTTCAACCCCAAACCTCTATGTCCAATATTGTTCAGAATAAAGAGATAAGGATTAATGAGTATCTGACAGTTTTTTATGAGTCAGGCCTAGGTGTGGCATTACCTCACCTCTGGCCATAATCAATTGACCAGAGTTTGGACATGGTTCCAAACAAACTAAAAAAGGACTAGTAAGCACCCTTATTTATGTATCTACAAAGGAGAAAGAAGACTTTAATAGGCACTAGCTGTGCCTACTACAGTCTACCATTCTGATCATAAAATACTTTTGGTATTTTTTTTCTTCTTTCAACACAGATAATACCCTTTTCTCCTTCCAAAGAAAGTCAACAGCAAATTCCATTTAACTGTAAATCTAGAAATTTTAAATGTTTGGTTGCTCAATCATATATGTTGGATCATATGTGATTCCTTTGCCATGCAAACTAAGACCTAAGAGTTTGTTATCTACTTACCCCTTAACCTTTCAAAAAATTGAGTGACATGTCAGTCTTACAATATTCTAATATGCATCTAGAAAAGTATCTTATTCAGGAGCTGCACACAATTTTACAAGTAACTTTGGTGCGAGCCCTGGAAATTAATTTTTTATTAAAAAATAAGAAAATAACTATATTTGTGTTTGGCATTGTATGCAGGTTGCGTGCACATGCATGTGTATGCCATTTGATCATAGACACAGGGGCATGTACCTTCCCCAAATATCAAGAAAAATTTGTTATCTTCTCTTTTTATTGTTCACTTTCTATTCATTCAATTGACTTTACACAGCACTAAAATTATGTTTCCTCACTAGTGTAACTGTAAAATCATTTCTGGTTACTTGGGAAAATCTTTTATAGCTAGAAAATTCAAAAAGTTTGAGTCTGAGATCGAAGAATTTTGATGAATATAATTTCTTCAAAATTTCCTATAATTCTGCACTGTTTCCAGCCAATTAATGACCAGCAGAAAATCTGAAGTTCTCTACTTTTTTATATTGGCTACAACCTTTTTTTCTTTTACTGTTGACTTCTTTGACCCCAAGTTTCTTTCTCTCACTTTATTGGAGACAACATTGCTGTTTTCAGGTATAAACAGGAAAATGCCACCTTGTCTCTGATCTTTGACCTGCAGCTTGGCCTTAAGGGAGTTACTTTCTTTTTCCTGTTTCTAATACAATAACATCTAGAAAGAGTTGACTTCTCAACTCTAAAGCTCTGAATCTATGGACTCCATTTCCTTTTGTTTCCTCTTTCAATGCATTAAATTTCTAACAATACTTATTCTCCTCCCTACTTGTAACATTGTGCTTAATATACCTTCTATCAATGTACATTAACCTATTTTCATGTTAAGTTGCAAACAAGACCTCTAGTAGTGGTTGAAATTCTCATGTTTTCTTTCCAAATTTCCAATGTATCAGTTTTCTCTGTCACATTCTACCATACTGATAAATGTAATGTCAATAATGACCATGGTATATACCTGTAATATACTTTTGCAATGTTAAGCAATCCTACCAAACTTTGTGAATAATTCAGATTGAACTACTTTCTTGAGTGACTTGAATTTCTCATCTACAAAGTTCCCTTCTGAAAACTGTGTATAAACACAACAATATTCATGAGTTTATATCTTTTTTCATCCCAGGAAATCTTGTTTAGTAGAGATAAATGGACATTCTCAAAGACGATATTTTATTAAAACTAATATCATATCTCTATAGTTTGTTTATCCTGTCTTCTAAAAGTCAAACAACTAAATCAGGTTTTGAATTTAGTAATGTACAAAGTAGATGGAATATAAAGCACAGCTGTTTTATGTGACATTCCTACAGTGTTATTTGTAGAAAATTTGAGAGGCCTTTTGGAATAACTGTCAAGAGTTATTTCTGCAAATGAAATTGAATCTTTCCACATTAACTCTTCTAAGACTCATGTAAGCATGATACATATTCAATATTTACATAGACCAAGAGATTTCCATTGCCTTTTTTTTTTCTTTTGTGGCACCGGGGATTGAACTCACAGCCTCACACCTGCCAGGGCAGGCGCTTAAGCCGCTGAGCCAAACTCCCGGCCCTGGTTTTTTTGAGACAGGGTCGCACTATGTAGCTCAGGCCGGCCTTGTGCTCACGTTGTAGCCAAAGCCGGCCTCGAACTCGGAACGCTCCTCCTACCTCAGCCTTCCATTGCCTTTTTACTGTATGCTTTCTTTATTCTTGGGTGCTTATAGTCAAAGAAAAGGTTTACAAAGTTCACATTTTAATGTTTATCACTAATAAATATGAGCTCATTTGGTCATAAACTCTGGTCTACCACTAGGAAACGTGACACACAGAATCATCTAATTGATATATATGAAGTCTATTTATACAGAATGTGGCAGGATGAAGTGAAATGATAAATTTAAAAACTGATCTGCACTTTGCTCATTCCACCTAACATCTTCAACATTGTGCTATGTATGACAAGTGCTATATTTTATGTCTTTTGCTGAGATTTCAATTATTTAAATGCACCTGCAAATTATTTATGAAGGCACATTTTGTGGTACTAGGAATATAGGAAATGTTCAATTAAACAAAATGTTATTCATAGGAAAAGAAGGAAGAAAAACAGAAAAAGGGAAAGGGGAGGAAGATGAAAGAATTGAAGAGAATATGAAAACAAAATACTTCTAAAATAGAAAAGAAGTTAACTTTCTGTTTATTATCTACTTTATTTTCAATATATATTTAATCATTTCTGAACCAGAGAAGTATTACTTTGCATTAAACATCTGGATTTAGTTCTAATGAAATAAAATGTGTAACACTGTAATACTTTGTAGATATTAAGTTTTGTTGTTTTTAAATGAAACTTTCATGCAATGAAATTCTTGAAAATGCCAGATTCAACTGTAAATCATTTTTACTGCCACCTCTTTCAAAAGAAAAAAGCTAAATGGTAGAATATAAGTAATAGTTGAAATAAATCACAGTGATTTAAAGACACGACTTGGTAACTAAAAACATCTTTTTATTTACTAGACATTCCAAGCTTACACTTAAAACTGAATTGCATATTTTCCCCTCAAATTTTTGCTTTACCAGAATATCTTAAATAATCATTTTGACAACTTTGTCCTTTTCAAAATTTGAAACAATTTTTGTTATGTTTTATTTTTTATTCTGACATATCTGTAGTATATAATGACTGCATCCCTTGTAGGTAGTTGATAGGTGTGCATACACATCTTAATTATTTTTTTCATTGCCTCCCCCTTTCCTCCTTTCTTTTCCCTCCATCTCTCAATCCCCTTCACATTTGAGAAAGAGGTGTCTCCCTATTTCCTATTATTTATTTTTTAAGTTGCCTTTATTAATATTTTGAGTACCTCGTATAACAGAAATCACCGATATTAAACTTTGTGTGTCTGATTTAGTTCGCTTAACATAATGCTCTCAAGGTGCACGCATTTTACTAAAACTGGGACCATTTTAAGTGCTCACTTTTCTGATAATTAATTTACTTTCAAGGTTGCAGCACTGATGACCAAATTATCTTCTAAAGGTCCCACCACCTCTCAACTCTATATAACTAACAATCAAATTTCAACATGAGTTTTGGTGGGACATGTATCACATCAATTTATAGTAGCTAGTTTTTGTATTTCAATTTTTTTCCTAAGGTGCATTAAAAATTTTGAGCATATTAATTTTTTTCTTAAAATCCTCCAGTGTTTTCTCATCTCATTCAGAATAAAAACCAATTTTTTTCCAAAGGACTTGTAGGTTCTACTCAACTTCAAGTCATTCAACATCACATCACCTTTACCACATAGATCTCCTCTCTGCCTGTAGCCTTCAGGTGTGCTCTGCACCCAGTCATACCCTCTGTGTTGCCTGTCAAAAACTCTATTCATCCACTGAGAGGATTCCAAGAGTCTAAATAGTTCAAAAGTGACCAACAATATCTAGTATTTGAGAAAAACCAGGAAATTATAAATTATTTGGTAAATATATGAATAAATATATGAATAATGGATGAATTTAATATCAGATATATTCATATTACATTTGAATAATTCTAATTTGAGTATCATTATTTTAAAAATAATTACATATCATAGTATGAATTTTATCTATATTGAGAGATTTTATTATATTTTATTTATTCACAATAGCTTTGGTGCTATAAATACATTCAAAATAGGATGAAATAATTTAATCATTACTGGCCTCATTCAGTGTCTCATACACATAATTATCCTACCTTGATCAAAACTCAAGGACTCATGTGATTCCTTTCTAATTTGGTTCTAAGGTCTCTCTCCTGAGAATGGCTATAAGCCAGGATAACCAGTATGCAATAAGCCCTTGAAAACAGAGGCAAAATTAGATTCAGACATGGGTGCCAGGTGTGACACAATGAGCAATGAAAGTAAAAATGCATGAAATACTTTGCTGTTCATGGATCTTAGAAAGCTTAGGGCTGTGAACAAAAGCTTAACAGGACATCCAGAGGCCTAGAAAGCACAGTCAGCAGGGAGGGAGAAAAGGAAGAGCCATTGGACAAGGCCCTTATTAAGGTGCACAGACCTTATCTTTTAGGCTTACCAACAGGGTTGTTGATTGTCTAATTTAAATAAAATATGGATGAACTAATTTACATGACTCTGGCTTTAACCACTGTGAAATGCATAGGATTTGGTGTCAGAAACGAGGAATGTGTAAGTTAGGTCACAACCAGCCAGATATGGAGGAAAAGCTTTTCCAAGGCAAAAAATTTCAAAGTTCAACTAAGTTACAAATAATTTAGGCAAAAAAGAGATGCCAAGATAGCAACTGCATTAAATGAATTTCTGACCAGTTATTATGGTAGATTTCAATTTACTCTGACAATGTCCATATATTACTGTGCAATAACTGCTCAAGTAAAAATATAAATAAATTTGAACTGTATTGCCAAGATTTCTATATTTATTCTATTGTAATAGCAATTCTCATTCTATGAAAAAGAAAAATGTGTTCTATAATTTAGCCACGTAAGTTATTTTTCTATATACATTGATTATCCTATTCTTCTTGTCTAAAATTACCCCTTTTTTAAGTTCTTTGCCCACATCTCACTATAATCCACACTTGAAAACTCAAATCACTCTTTCTCCATGAGACCACCATCAACTATTTCCACACTTTTTTGAGATCTTCTTTCAGTAATTCTATAGTCAAATGCATACTGCCAAAGGTACTTAGTATATACTGATGTGTAGACAAGCTATGAATATCACATTTTCCAGGATAAAAAGCATTTAAGATCAAGTACCTACTTGACTTTACCATTTTCAAATATCTAACAGACATTAATCTTCAGGATTTAGCAACAAAAATAAGATTTTCTTGGGAATTCTAAAAATTCCTGAAATCTTGCTATTTTCTGAATTGTTGGAATACAGTAAAAGTAACATTAATAGCATGAACACTCTAATTGGATTACTGCATCCATCACATAAATATATTGTTTATATTTCTAATATGTATCATTCAATGCAGAAGATAATGGAGATTAAAATGGATAAGGAATGGTGTGGTCCCCAGTATGGGTTACATTCTAGCTGGAAACACTAACAGTTAATCAAGAGCAATGAGCAATACTAGGAATATAATTGGAATGGTGCTATGTGTTGTAAAACCACATATTATAAAGTCATTATCTTCATATTAAAATAAATGTAAGCAATTACTATTTACATAGGCTGCTACATGGCACAGACTAAATATATATACATAATAAGCATATATAATAAGGATATACAGTAAGTATATGTATATAATAAGTATACATATACATATGTATATGGTTGATGGTACAGATAGGTATATTAGTTAATACAAAATGTGAATTAAGAGCAAATGTAGTAGAGGTACATTTTCTGCATTACTATACTATTGAATATTTCTATATGCATGCCTTTGACTGTTCTATGAAAACCAAATGAAATTGTTTATGCTATATTATTTCATTTCAAAACGATGCCATTCACACATGATGTATTTATAGTTCATTACTATATAACTATCCAGTAAGAGAATAGTGAATTGCACCTAACTAGAATATGGTAATGGTGTTCAGAGTAACTAGAATTGATACGAGCTCTTTTTTTAACCCTGACATTTTTAAGTTACCCTGATTTGAGAAGAAAAGCAATCTTTGAGAGTAAAAGCAATATTAGAATATATCAATGTGTTTCAGAGTTTATTATATCATGCATTTACCTTTTGCTGAAGTAAAGCCTACATCTAGGAACACACAAAACAATGTGTTCAACTTGATGACTTCAAGCAAGCATGTTCATAAATCCAGCATGTACATCAAGAAATGCATCTCTAGCAAATAAACTTCTCCTTGTATCATTCTGAAGTCACTATTTCTTGCCCAAAGATAACTAATGTCATTACTTCTATTAGCCTGGATTGATTTTGTCTATTTTAACACTTTAAAAATAGAATCGTTCTGCATATGTTCTTTATGTGTTGAATTTTCTCTGAACAAAATTTTTGTTTCATTCATTTGTATTACTCTTGTTCATTTATTCTCATTGCTGCTCAGTGTTTTATTTTACTAACTACAACATAATTTACTTATCCATTATACTGTTGACAAGCCTCTGGGTTCTTTCTAGTTATGGTTATTGTGAGTAGTGTTTTTATGAACCTTTTTTTATGAATAACTGTAACAGCTCCCCTTGGCATGTATTCTTAAGAGTAAAATTCTTGGTGATGGATTATGTTGGTGACAGTGAATTCTCTGAGGCAATAATGAACCATAGTGAGGGCCTCTATCACTGACTGCATCCTCTATTCCATTTTCAAAACTTTCTAACACTTTTGAGTACACACAGCTTGAATACGACCCGAGGCCAAGTAGGAGCTTTTCCAAATCTCTGCAGAAGTCTGGATTTCAACCAGAACCTGAATCACCTGCAGGTGGCAGGGTATAAAGGCAACACTTAATAAGCCTTCTGAGTTATTTGACATTTTGTCAGAAATCAGAGCCCAAGAAGCCACATAGAGAATGTAAAAGGCAGGAATCAAAGAAATTTTTGGTTTTAAACCTGAGAAAAAGAAAATAAAGTAAGTTTGCTAAATTATTTCACCCTCAGACCAAGCTCAGGACAGAAACTTGAAAAAGTTCATTTTTTTTCACAATTGTTAAAAGCACATTGATTGGTAAACTGTGACAATCAAAGTAATTACCACACAGATAAACAACTGTCAATGGGAATAGCTTCCTATATCTGTTAAAAGAAGGATGAAGAGAGTCTAAACAATTCAGAGTCTGAGAATGATTACATTATTCTTTTATTTACTAACATATATACACAAAAACACACACACACAAAGAGACAGTTTGAAATACTGAAGAAAACTACTTGAGCATTATTAGATGTTGAATGGTAGCCAAACTGTAACTGCTCTCGTTCAATTTTATCTGTACTTTCAGGACTACACTGATAAAACCCACAAGAAAAGAAAAAAGAAATAACTGCTTTACAAAATTATCTAGCAGAAAAACAAGACATCATTACAGCGTATTTTTCATTTTTAAGTGAACCGGTGTCTGAATCCTTCTCCCTTACCCCCACGATTAGAAGACTCAGCCACCCTTATGGCTCACATAGCCTCTAATCATGGTAGAAACTACGAACTCTGAATATACACTTTTCCACTCTTGTGTAGCTTTCACGCAAACAAATCTTTCCATTAACCTTCAATTCTACCTCTTTCTTTGAGTTAAGAACAATAAGAGCTTCCTGGACAACAGGAAAGAGGGGAAACAGTAAAAGGTTTGCCAAATGAGCACTATCATTTCTTCTGTCACAGTACTCAGGGTTCAGGGTGATGGTGTGCACGCTTCAAGCTAGAGGGCCTGCGACTAGCACAGCTGCTTGGTGCACTCCATGAACTAAATATGTTGGATGAGTTAACTGTATAATCAGGCTGCTTCATCCCATGAAAATCAACATTTTACAGCGATCTAACATCCTTTTGATAAATTTCATTTTTCAGAAAACATACATTTTTCTGTAAACATAGTTTATAGAAGTTATTTCTGTAGCTCGTTATTGGATTGTAGGTCATGCATAGAGTAAAGGTAATAGATAACCAATTGCTGATTATTTCACTTTTAAAATATGCATGTTGATTTGGAAAATTAATTTCATAATTCAAAATGATTTTTTACTCAGCATGCAGATTAATTTGTGATATCTACCTGCTCTACCCTTTCATCACACACTTAACACAAATTGATGGTAAACACATCACAGTTCTGCAATACCTATTAAAGCCATGATACTTAAGGGATCATTGTTATAGATAAAATATTGTTACCTAGGAATTTAACTTTTATATCCTTATTTTCTCTTAAAAATGAACAAGTGACTATTTTTAATATGAAATCCAAATAATTGTGATAGCAATATCCATTACATAGAATAAGAGATAACTTTGCATTTCCATGTATCCATGGTATAGCCAGCTGAGATCAAGTGATATTTAAACACAAACAACAACAAACATCCTCTGAGTTCTCTTCTTCTATCTTCACAAAAAGTTCTGTGGCTGCCAGGAAATAAGACTTCTTCTATACTAAATTCTTTCTTAAAACAAAAATATTTTTACCTAAGAATAATACTTTTGAACTAGTGAAGAATAGAAAAACTGAGGTCCTGAGCATATCTCAAGACATTTTTTAAAGGTCCAAGTGATTAAGAAATACCATTATCAGAAAGTATCATCTATTTATAGTATCATTTTTCTCTAGATACCAGAACCATAAAGTTCCATCAGTTATATGTGACTGCTCTATACCAAAGAAGATCTTTGAATTAATAAGTTTATGTTTATGATGTTTAGAATGGTTTCCAGAAAGGCAGTTTGTGAAATAAATAATCTCTAGTGAAGTGAAAGAATGCCAAGAGCAAAAATCTTTCTGAGGAAAGTTAATTCCCCTAAGTAAATGAAAATAGCAAGAGTGAAGACAAATTATGATGGCATTTCATAACATACTAAAAGAACTTCCTTTAAAACACAAGATATTTTTAAAGACCTTTAGAAAAGCTATTGAAAAGATTAATTTGCAAGCCAGTAGTTTTTAGCTAAAATACAGTGACAAATCAAGGTATTATATTTAGTCATGGAGATATATTCCAAGTAATTTGTTGTAAACCTTATTTAAGGTATTACATTTATGAATGATTCATGTTTTTAAGAGTTACAGTCTGGTCAAGGTTATCTCCGTGAATAGCATCACTCTTACACAACAATCTAGAAAAAATGTCTTCCATGGAATTTGATTCTTCACATGTAATACTAGAGAAGACATTTTGAAAACTAAACAATTTTAGAACTGCTTAATGAAAAAATAAAGTTAGAGAAGTAAGTAGTCTATTCTAAATATTTTACTTTACAGGCTTCCAGGAAGATGGTGGAGTAGTAGGATACAGGGAAAACAGCCTCTCTGAGAGACACTGTCTAAATGTGGGAACACACCATCTTGAGGAAGACAAAAAGGAGGGAGATGGGTTCCTTGGACCCAGGAAGAGCCTGAAGTCTGAATTGAACCCCACAGAAAGAGTGAAAAGAAAAAAAAATCAACTAAGAAGAAGGCGGTAACTGGCGGAGCCCTCGCCCAGAGCCAGACTCATTGCACGAGGGGAGCTGTTGGAGCCCGGTGGTGCACGGTCACGGTGTTGACGGTGGCTGGTGACCCTGGGACCTCTGTGGAGCCATTCCTCGGTGAAGGAGGGCAGTGGGTGTGAAGGACTGCGAGGGCTGGCGGTGAGTGTGGAGGGCTTGGTCCTCCCGCAGGAGAGCGATTTGCCGGAAGCCATTCCTGAGTCAGACCAGATATACCTGGGGCTAAAACTGTGACCAACTTCCCCCAGTGGTTCCTAGCTGGACGCAGACCAACGGAGACTGCCTGGATGACTGTGAGCCTGAGGAGGCTGCTCTCAGGGCAGGCCTGCTAAGGTTGTCTACTACTCCATCCAGGAGCAGTTGCTGGCTTGTGGGGATACAGTGCCATGATTTGGGTTGCTGTCTCCACAGGCTGTTCACCAGTGAATTCAGAGAGAACCCCGAAAGTTGACTCTTTTTTTTGTTGTTGTTAGTGTGAGTGTGGTTTCTGCCCTCCCTTTGGGCTTGGTCTTGTTTTGTTCTCTTTTCTGTCTCTTTTGGCTTTCTTTTCCCTCAGTCTTCTTCAGTGGTTTCCCTGAGTTGGTGGACCCATCTTTGTTCTCCAACCTACTTGCAGTCTCTTTTCCCTTTTCCCATTTTTCTGCTTTTTCTTAAATTCATTTTGGGTCCTCACCCTTTGGGGACAGAATTGACATTATGTGAACCTAAGTAATGTATATGATTGTTTTACATCCTGTTGTATAGATATAAATTCAGTTTATATGGTTGGGGGTTGTAAATCAGGGGTTGGATCAGTTTACTGTTTTGTTGGTTGTGTTTGGTGCTGTGGGCACCACTGCAGCCAGAAATGACTCGATTGAACTGTTTGCCTTGCTGGTCCAGGACTGGGATTGACTGGGGTCACAGAGAGGGCTGGGGCGTGGTGCAAAGGAACTAGGGACTGGGCTAGGTGAGCTGTGATTTCTCATGTCTGACAAACTGAGGAGGCAGGATTTTCCAATAGACTCAGAGCCCAGGAACTAGTTATACCTGGAAGATATCTCTGGGATGTGCTCATCACCTGGAAGTCCTTAATACCACCACTGAAGTAACCCACTGCAGGCAACTAACAGGTATCACTTTAGGAATTAAACTAAAAAAGACAAGAAACGAGAAGACACTTAAACAGGTCACAACCCCAGACACCCAGTTCATCAAAAGCAAACCCATGGGGCAATGAGGCTGGAAAATCCGAAAGCCCCCTACAAGGTTTCTTAGAGGTGATAACAAAGCAGTTGAATGAGGCTTTGGAAAAAATGAAATCAGAAATAATCTCTCAAATAACCACAGAGATCACCAAAATATACACCATGCTTAGTGATGTTCGGGCAGATACAGACAAAAAAATAAGCAAGCTTCAGCAAATTATGGAAGGACAATACAGGAAGCAAATGGATTCCATAAAGCAGATTCAAGTAGATATCCAGGAGAATAGAAACTCTATTGAAAGTATTCAAAGCAGATTAAGCCAATGTGAGAACAGGATCTCAGATATTGAAGACAGGCTCGCAGTTAGTGACCAGGAAAAGAAAGATTCTTCAAAACTAGCAAGGGATCATGGGATATTAATCAAGCAGTTGCTTGATGAGACAAAGAAAAATAACTTAAGATTAATTGGAGTCAGTGTACAAGCAGGAGATACTACAAATGACATTAAAAACATCCTTACAGACATCATAACAGAAAATTTTCCTGGCAGAGAAAAAGAATTTGACATACAAATAAGTGAGGCATATAGAACTCCAATTAGCAATGCTAAAAAAAATTTACTTCCAGGCGTATCATAGTCAAGATTCCAGAAATTCAATACAAGAATAAAATTTTAAAAGCTGTAAGGGAAAAGAAACAAATCACCTATAAAGGAAAGCCCATCAGAGTTACAGTGGATGTCTCAGCACAAACTCTCAAGTCAAGGAAAGCTTGGAGTGAAGTACTCCAAGTTCTAAAAGAAAACAACTTTCAACCCAGGTTGATGTGTCCTGCAAAACTATTTTTCAAAATAGTAGGAGGAACAAAATACTTCCATGATAAGGAACAGTTGAGGAAATTCATGACCACTAAGCCAGCACTCCAAAATATTTTGGAGGACATTTTAGAAAAGGATGATAAGTACTACAGTTCTATGAACCCCAACAGAAGGAATCCACCAGGAAAAAAAAAAAAAACATGATAAAGATAAGTCGGTATGTATCAGTTTTAACTATCAATGTTATTGGTCTTAATTCATTAGTCAAAAGACATAGAGTGGCAGAATGGATCAAGAAGCAAGATCTAACAATATGCTGTATACAAGAAACACATTTAATTCAAAAAGATACTCATGGACTGAAAGTTAAAGGGTGGAAAACAATACTCCATGCAACAGGAGTCCAGAAAAAAGTAGAGGTGGCTATTCTATTTGCAGATAAAGTTAATTTTAAGCCAAGATTGATTAAGAGAGACAAAGAAGGTCATTATATATTGATAAGGGAACAATCTAAAAGGAAGAGATAATAATGCAACAAACACTAGTCCACCCACTTATATAAAACAATTATTAATCAACATGAAAAATCAAGTAAGCCTTAATACAACTGTATTGGAAGACCTCAATACATCGCTGTCACAAAAAAACAGATCTGGAGTTCTTGGGATCCTCTGGGTAGAGTATCATGTCATCTGAAACAAAATCTATGTATATAAAAAATTAGTTGTGACAGAGAAAAAGAATTTTGAGTAAAATGTAATTTTTTCAGGGTCACCTTCAGATTTTATTTTTAATGTGAAATGTTCATTTGAAATCAGTTGTGTTAACAATTAGTTAGATAATGTTTCATGTCTGTATTTTTTGTCTTAAATGATTTTCAGGAATATCTAATATGCTGATGATTGTTGCCATTTTGTTGGTTGGGGTAAAATTGTTATGTTTTGGTTTCTTGTCTTCCTTTTGTTTAAAATAAACAAATTTTTTACTTTAGAAAAATTGGAAATAAAATGAAAATCAATGTTAATAAAGCAAAATTTTTTCATAGAACAAAATGGAATAAAGAATGACTGAAAGTTACTTATACTGCAATATAAAAGATTGGCCATCAATAATAACAAACAAGTGCATGATATAATGAAATCTGATAAATTATTGGACTAAATATAACCCTGAATGAGAAAAAAAAAGCATTGTAAAATCCAAAATTAATAAATGTTAGTCAGATATTTTTCCTGCACTGAAAAATAATAAACTTCATGGTCATAATTACTTAGAATTATCTCTAGTAATTTATTCAACTCTTTCATCTTATAATTATTACTCTTGCTACCATGTCAAAAGATTAACAAATGGATTCCAGAAAGATGCCAGTAATTGCATAGTTATTTAATATTATAGCACCCACACCAAATAAACAGAACCAAAAACAAAACAGAAATTAGATACCAAAACCATTTGGAAAATATAGACAATCAAAGTTGACTATAAAATACAACTATGAATCGCAAAACAAAAGTAGGTGTGGACAAATACTACCATCACAAGATTTATACACTTCTTATTTATGGTAGGAACACAGAGGAAGCAATGGTCCTTCTTAACAGAAGAGCATATAGCAGAATTCAACAGGTCCAGGAATTTGTTAGAGCTCACTACACAGCAGCAATCAAAGAGGGCCTTTGCTCAACCCCAAATCTAGTGAATATAACAAGTCAAAAAGAGCAGGAACAGTGTCACCCTATTAAAAACATAATACTAACCTGGTAATTCTTCCCAGACTGAGTCACAAACCAAGAAGAAAATTCAGAGAATTAAATAAAGTTGATTAAAACAGAGTTAATATGCAAAATAAAGAAAATCTTTATATAAAATGAAGAATGAAAATATGGCCATAAAATTCAGAGGGCAATTTACCATGACAGTATGCTACATGAAGTCAAGAAGCATCTACAGTTTTAGGGAAAAAAATCTCCTGAATTACATTTCTTTCTAAATGTTTTGGAAAATGATAAACAACAATAAATCCAAAGTATTCCTAATATACTGTCAGCCAAATTTCATAGAGAAAAATGAGAAAATAAAGCCCCTACTAGCAGTAAAAGCACACACACTTCCAAGTCAGATCAAAACTACAGTTATTATTTAAACACCTTAAAAGACACTACATATGGCATAAGAAATGCAAGAAAACAAATTACGTTTAGAAGAATTTAGAAGTGAAGTGATAGAATCCACGAAAGAAATGAAAATAAATCAAAACCTCATTTTAGAAACAAAGTCTAAATAAAAGTTCATGTAAGAGATAGAAAATACCTCACAATAGATAAAAGGCATGAAAGTTTTAGCTTGTATGTGTACCGATGTTTTTAACAGAAATGCTGATAAAAATCAAAAGGCAGAAACAATCCAAATATCCTAAGTAAATCTATATCCACACATAGTGCAATGTTAGTATTTGGTTATATAGGAGAATGAAATATTGATTCATGATATGATTCACTTAAACTTTGAAAATGTTTGTTAAGTGAAAAATACTAGTCACAAAAGCAAAAGTATTATACAGTTCCATTCTTCATTAAATCAGAAACAGGTGACTCCTAAGGGACTTCAAGTAGAATATAAAGTTGCTTAGATAGCTAGATGAATGGTACAAGATCATTTTGGGGAAAATTTAAATGTTTTAAAATAAACTCTAATGATGGTTGCATATATCTGTAAATATACTTAAAAACATTGATTTTTATATTTTGAATGGGTAAAACATATGAGACATGAGTCATTTCTCATTAAAACTATTTTTAAAAAACAGCAAAGAAACTGGGACAATCATATGAAAGGAAGAAACTAATAGGTGAAGAATATGGATGAAAGTTTTAGTAGCAATCTATGAGGAGGAAAAGTCAAATAACTAAACAAAATCCTTTAGTTAAAGTAAGCTTTACTGAAATCTAAAACGAACAAACAAAAAAACAAAAAAACACTAAAAATAAAGAAATTTCAAACTTTACTTTGGAAAACTGAAACACTGACCAAAAAGAAATATTTATTGTCTGTTAGAGCAAGAAAATGTAGGAAACTTTTGAAGTTGAGACTATGAGAGAGTAGAGTAGAAGGGACATAGAATGTGAGGACGGTGTAAAAGAGGGAGATAAGATAGGTGGAGCTTTGGGAGACGCAGCCTCTCACAGTGTGGTCTGTAAACTGCAGCCTCGGTCTCTCCTACTAAATGAGAATGCCTGGGGGATGAGCTTGGCACTCGAGGTTTTGACACTTCTACAGGTGAGGATCAACCGTGGTGAAATTTGTGAAGCACTAAATTAGGGTGAAATAGTGACCTAGAAATCATGGACTTCATGTAGTCATGGACAATGACAGAGACTAATAGTACCACGTGATTCGTCTTCTGGTCTGGAGTCAGCTACAGGGGAAAATTTCGAGGATTCGGGATAGAAGGGAATAAGGCAAAGACTCTCAGGTTGAGTTGACTGGGTTCTTTTCTGTGGACATGAGGCTTGTTATGTGCAAAAGAATGCATGTAGAGCATGACAAAACAAAGTCCTTCACTGGCTAGCCAATTAAACTCAAATTTTAATTTGTGCAAAATTGTGAAGTAAATATCTGATCATAAAGCTTCCTGCTTTAGAAAAAAGGATGTGTTATTCTAAAGTGATGGTTAAATAAACTTGAAGTTTATTTTAGTATCTCTGCATAATCAACTACTCTTACCTCGGAAAACACATTATACTTAAAAGTTACGTGCTTACTTTTTAAAAATGTTGTAGATATTTGAACCCTAACTTTGGAAGGGTTACAATTATGTTTTTCATAGCTAAATCCTCTAAATTCAATAAAGAGTTGAATTCAACATGGGTATATTTATAATGCCATTGTAAATGTAAAATGAATATTTGAGTATCTGCTAAACATGTCTGATATTAAGCCATCTCTGTAAATATTAATGACATTAACTCATGCATGCAAATATTAATGAATTTTTATATTATTCTTATGGAAAAGAATAAAGAATGATTAAAATGAGCTGTATATTAATGCATATTTTACTTTTTATTGTTTTCTTGTCATTGTGAACCTCTGAAAGGCATGTGGCTATAACTACACATTTTTCATTACATTTAATTTGCTGAAAATTTCTTTAAACTCAGTTAATACTTCTAACGTTTGTTGTTATTACTGTTGATCCCTACCAGGAATTGAAATAGAGTCTTTATATGTTGGTGGGGGAAGATGTTTAAGGTTTTCATTTACTTAGTTTCACTCATTCTTATTCTTTTTTTTTTTTCACCAAATGGATAACCCTACAGGAGTAGGTTATGTTCTTTTATGTATCTGTTATCAAAATTAGGAAACAATCATAAAAGAAGATTAGTGCAATTCAGACATGATTTTATCACGGTAGTATACTTAAACTAGTGAGGAAAAAAAGGATCATGGATAAAACGAGGAAGAAAAACCTGAGATAAAGAAGGCACTGCCTCTGTTGAAATGGTAAATACATCATTGATGATATGATCGTCAAATTGATAAGCAATGTTTAAAAAGCAGGTAGTATAGAGGTATGATAAAGTGTTAGACATAGTAAAGGCAAACTAAACTGTTACACAGTGGACAAACAGACATTTGCGTAGGCCAGAAAATAAGATAATGCAGTGGATCAAGCTGGCATGATATACAAAAACTGTCTCTTCCAAGAAAAGCAATTGTGCTCAGTAATAAACAATACTTCCTATGTTTTTTATTTTAAAAACCAAAAAAATATAAAAATGATATGGAATTTCGGAAAACTAGGAAATTAACACTAGTTAATATATTGCATATTGTTATGTTAAAATTAGTTGTTCAGATTACAAGATCTAGGCATGAAAAAATGATCAAACAATGAAAACACAAACTGTTCTTTTTGATGAACTAACAGAGATTAGCAGTATGGTTATCTGTCTTTTATACACACACACACACACACACACATATATATATGTGTGTATATATATATACATATATTCTTTTCCCTTCTTTATTTTCTCCTTTCCCCTATCCCAGTTGTTCTTTCCTTTTGAGCACATTCTTTCCCTTTCATTTTCACAATATCTATTGCACATTTTGGATCTAATTTACTCTTTTAGTTTTCTTACACTAGGGAGACAGTAAAATATTTACGTTTATGTGTCTGATTTATTTCACTTATGAGTATGATCTTGAGTTGCTAAACCTCATAATGTAAAGGGTACCACTTTTCATGGCTGATGATTTATAGTTAAGTCCCACTAGTAGAATGTTGCTTTAAAAGTCTCTTTCTGGATATATTAACAGACAGAAACATGTCTTTGGACAGAACTCAGCCTGTGAGTCATCATTTTGAGGGCTGTCTTACTTTTACATTTTTTTAATCATTTCACAAAGAATCCAAATTAAATGAGGCTCTCACATACCAGTTATCACAAATAAAATTTAGATCTACCTTTGAAGCTTGATATTTTACAGACTTATATGCCTGTCTTAATATATATAGATATAGATATAGATATATAGATATATATATAGTTAAACAAGCAGCAAAGTCAACATAATGACAAGTATCCATTTAACAAGGGAAATCACCTGCAATACAATCAACAACACATGTGCGGAATAATGTATATAATTAAATATATCATAAAATGTATATAAAACTTTCTTTCCCTCCAGGGTAAAATTTAAACCTTTACAATTTAAGGCTCTAAGTCATGCAAATTAAATCATATTAAATATATTAAATTATATACACAATTGTCACATAGCATTTGTGTTTATATTTTAGAAACTATAAAGGACAAATCATTTAATCTACTGTCATATTTACAAATAAATGTTATACCATTGAACCATTGATTAATAATCTTCTAAATGCAATATTAATTACAATTTTTCTTTACTACATCATGATTTTAAATTACATTCCAGGATTTTTTTTTTTATCTGAAAGATGTTTAAATACAGTCACCATTAAAATGTTGACTGTTCTAATTTATAAAGTATAGCTCAAAAGCTAAAAATTCAACTAAAATTATCATGTCAACTTTTAGGAGCAATTTTATCCCAACGAAGATTTGCTAATATAATTATTCCTAATTAAAATTACTCTCCAAGTATATATAGCAGTTTTTGTTGGATGAAGAAATTTTATAATGGATTTATCATTTTCCCTGATATATATTACTGTCTTTAAAATCAGGAAGTGTAACTTCATGAAAGTAAAATAAATTTTATATTAAAATAGTCTTAGTGGATGACCAATGTTACATCATACCTAACAGAGTGGATCATGTCAGGCAGTACTGGTACAGCCCCCAACACACTCACACACACACACACACACACACACACACATACACACAGTCACAGGCAGATGTAGCAGAAATAAGATATTTTGAACAATTTCACATAAGCATTTCATTTTTGAAACACAAAAAACATCTCTGAATTCTCATAATTTTTTTAATATTTTGAGTTAAAGCACAAATTTGAGTGTGGTATGTAGGTAGGATACTAAACTATACTACCCTTTAAATTTTGTAATATGTAGGTTCCCAGGAGGAGAATCTGCCTAAATCCTGAAAAATCAGAGACTCTTTCTTTCTGGAAAATAAGGAAACAGAAGCACCTAAAGTTTGAAAAAATTGCTCAAAGTCACATAGAAGCTATGTCAGCAGAATCGATATAGAACTCCAACCATCTGTTCCACAATACTTACTGGTGCTTCTACTTAAAAGTTCTGGCAGGTAACCATGTAATTGTTTCTATGGTTTTCTAGAAGGATATGAAGCATTTCAACACTGGAAGTAATGCTGTAGTATTCCACAGGAAACTCTTAAGGTTAATAGAGATATTTTGTGTATCTTTGATTGTTAAAAGAAATAATGAGGAGAAAGGTGATATTACTTCAAATTTTTCAGTTGTATTTTTTGCATTACAATGATTTCAAATAACTACAAAATGTATATTAATATCCTAAGGCAAATAAAAACTTTACTTAAATATTTTATAATAAACATTAGGGTCAATTTAGGGACCATGAATCAAAAATTTGAGACAAATTCTATGTGATTTATAAATTATAAGGTAAGTTCCCATCTGTTCATATGTAAATTTATATAATGTTCATTTAAGTTTCTTTTAAGTGTTAGAGCTACAATGTAAATTAAGCATATCATTAAAAGTTTTTCATGCTTCATACCATGAGGTTTTATGTCTATGATTGATTTGATTCTGAGTTCTCAATCAGGTACATAATCTCCTTTAAATGAATAAACAGCAACAATCACTGTAAGATCCATTTTCTACTTAAGCTTTGTTTTTATTTTTCTAAGAAATACTTGACAATAAGCAAAAGATTGCATGGGATTTACAAAATAGTTTCATATTCAAATTACACTTTAAAGAAATTTTAACTCTACCCTAAGCTGGAAAGATCTTGCCCTATTGCAAAAGAGCTATAAAATGAATAGTGCAAGCAGCACTATCATATAATCCACAAATGTTTATATGTGTATGTTAATAATGAAGAGTCTTTATTAAATTTATCAATGATATTTTGAGGTTATTTTGTTTTTTAGATATTTCTGTATTTTGAGAAAAGAGTATAGTTGAATACATTTTACATTCAGAAATCTCTTTAAATGTAAATACTCCTTATTTTACAAGTACCAACTTAATTATATGTCAATCAAGATGAGTGCTGAATTTTGAGTACTGCATGGAAACCTAAATAGAACCCAAATCTTTTAATAGTTCTGTTTACAATATTAGTCAAGATCACAGGAGCTGTCATGATTTACATAACTTCCTTCTTCTTTCAAAGCCTTAATGGTCACTAAAATGAACAGATGGTATTCAGCTAGGTCTTGAGGAATAATGTGGCTTTAAATGTAAAGAACATGGATTCATTTACATGGACAATGGAAATAATAGTCTTGCATTATTCGTTTATACCTAGGTAACAAAAATAATATTTTCACTTTTGGACCCAGAGAGGAGTCATAAAGAGCCTGCAACTGTATTCCTTCCTGAATACAACTGAGAGAAAAAGATGTATTTTACCAGGATGAGTGAACCTGTAATATGTCTTCAAAAAAAAAGCAGGCAAGTATGTCACACTAGAGTACAGTTTAAATTATAAGCCCAAAGAATAGGGAAAGGAGGCAGATTTTAGATTAACATAAGAAATAAACTAGTTTAGATATAAAGTCCCTGAAATCAAGAACACTGTAAACAACATGAGCTTACTTTTACTTCCAACCAATAGACTAAGTAATATACTTTTTATCTTATTAGTGCATGAAAATAATACATAATGGTAGTGTTTGTTTTGGGAATTTGGTACTTGCATTTAAAAATTTTTATCATTTAAAACTCCATGACCTTCAAGGGAAAAGAAAAAAGATATAAATTTGTACATATACACCTAAGATAGCTAAGATGATTTTATTACTAATTCTATTCATTCTTGGAACAAAATAGTTAACATTCATAGTATTAGATTAATTTTTTCATGTTTGTGTATGTTAATCTGATTAACTCTTTTGAAGACAACTATGCAAAACAACAACATTAGTTGTGTTTCTACCACCTTGTTTTGCAAGCACATATTGATATTGTTTTGGGCTCTTTGTTGTTGTTATTTATTTTTCTCTTCTGTTTCTTGGTTCTCTTGTAATTTGTTTTGTTTTGTTTTTCCTTCTAATACAGAAAGGATAGATGTACATATATAGACTTATACATGCCTAGAACTTCTCCTAAAGAGTTTATATGAATTGATTTTATTATGGTATGAACAACTGTTTTGAAGAAAACAAGACAAGGTAGCCATTGCTGATTTCCTATTATCTTGTTGTGAAGTCCAATAATGCTTTTATTCTTCATTTTGATTGGTTTTAGTCGGTTTTGTATTATTTGATTTCAATACGTGTGAAGGTATGCACAGCTATTTTGAAGAGAACAAGAGACATTATGGTAGCCATTGTTGATTTTTCTATTGTCTGGTTTTGAAGGCCTATATGCTTTCCTTCTCTTGTTTTGATCAGTTTTATACTATTTTGTTTTGTTTTAATTCATCATGTGTGACAACATGGACAACTATTTTGGAGAAAACAAGAGACATTATGGTAGCCACTTTGATCTCCTGTTGTCTTGTTTTGAAATCCTGTGTTGATTGCATTGTTTTGTTCTAATCTGCTTTTTTCTGTATTGTTTTGTTTTGTGTTAGTCTCTTTAAAATTAAAAAATTAAAAAAAAATGAAAACCAAAAAAAAAAAAAAAACCTTCATGACCTTCATCTTTCCTCCTCCCCCGAGTTCCATGCTCACCTCCCCAAAGTCTACTTTCTGATGCTCTGGTGTCTCTCATTTATTCGTTTGTTTGTTCATTTGTTTTCAGGTTCTTCATATAAAAAACATCTAGTATTTAACACTCTGAGTCTGGCTTATTCACTTAGCATGATGATTTGAAGTTTTATCCATTTACCTGCAAATGGCATTATTTTATTCATCTTTAAGATTGTGTGATAATCCATTGCATTTACATACCATATTTTCTTTATTTATTCTTCTGGTATTTCCAGAGTTTAGCCACTGTGAATTACATTGCTAGAAATATAGGTATACATGTACCACTATGTATAGTATAATCTCTTTAATTCTTTCAAGAATATGCCAACAAATGGTGGGCTAGATCAGGTGGCATTTCTATTTTCAGTTTTTTGAGTGATTTACATGATGATTTTCATTGTAGTTGTACTGGTTACATTCCCCCAATAATGTAAAAGGATTCTCTCTTCCTTGCATTCTCACTAACATTCATTATTTCTGCTTTCTTGATGATATCTGTTATGCCTTATACCTAGATGTCCCCTCAAGTCCTAAAACACTCATAGGTAGGGCTTTTGAGAAGTAACTGGATCATGGGTGTGTGATACTGGGTTAAGAATGCACGATAACTGGGTTACCCAACTGATTGGCTTGGCAGGCATAGTTCTGGGTATGGCTGAATGGATTTACTGAAAATAGAAGCCCTACCCTAGGTGTTAGTGGCACCAACAGAATTGTAACCTGGTGGAATATAAAGCTTCCTGCTTCCTCCCTGCCTTGTTATGAATTCCTTCTATTCTGCCAGGTTACCCTGGTTTAGAGCTAGCTGAGTATGGACTGAAACTCTACAAACTATGAGCTCCTTTAACATGTGAGTAACACCCACAAGTATTTTGTCCCAGCAATGAGGAAGTAAGTAAGACAATAATCATTCTGAAACAGTAAAATGAAACCTCAAAGCTGTTTTGATTTGCATTTCTCTAATGGCTAGAGATGATGAACTTTTTTTCATATACTGATTGTCTCTTTGTAACATTTTTTCATATACTGATTGTCTCTTTGTAACATTTTTGAAGGTGTATATTGTTTTAATCACTGAGGAGATATATCTTGTAGGATCATTGAAGGCTAAGGCAATGGTGACATAATTCATTCACTGGATAAGACAAAGGATAGGTTATATATGTAGTATTTTTTCTTTTTTTCTAACAATTAACTTCTATAGCCTTATTCTAGCCAAAAGCATTCTAGTCTAATCAAAAGACAGATTTTTAATGAATTTTATTTGCAAGTTATCTATAATCAGTCACAGTTTGAGAATTCAAACCCATACACAAGTATATCTTAAATGTTTCACCTATCAAGTCTCTAAAGATTCTATCAAAGATGTAATCAGCAGATAGTTTCACCTAGAAAGTCTCTAAAGAATCTATCAAAGATGTCATCAGTATGGTGGCTCTTCAAGCTGCTGACTGGATCAGTAACCAAATTATTGTTAAATACCACCTAGAGGTAAACACACTCAATTAGGATATTAATTAATATTCAGGACTCCTAAGCATCCTTACTGAAGTGCATACTAAAATGAAGTTTCAACAGTTATGTCATAGAATATAGGAACTTGAGGAATTGTCTTAAGAGTAAGACAATGAGTTGCAAAGGCAACCATTTTGACGTGCAGTAGGCAATCAAAAATGGCAGATGCTCAGCAATCATATCTCTTGGAGAAAAATGAATTTCACTTGGAAAATTGCTACCAACAATATAAAGAAAGCAGAATTTCTTCAAGAAACAGTTTTTTTAAGATAAAGAAAGATCACCAAATAAAGTTGGCCCAGATATCTAGTGCTATCTTAGAAAGCATCATGAAGATAAGCAGGATGATGTCACAACAGGTCCAGCCAAGCTAAGAAGTCATACAGACTCTGCTCCCCTCTTCACAACATCCTGGATGCAAATGAAGCCTTAGGTCCATGTCAGGGACCATCTGATCTAGCTGAGTCAAAAGTTTATTACAAAGTACAACTGCCCAAAACTGATGGACAAGATTCATATCTCCCTCGCTTTGACTTTTTTTTTTTTTTTTTTTTTTTGGCTTGTGTCTCTAAGTTGCAGGGGAAAAAACTCTTTCCATTTTTCTCAGATCAGAGAGCTGCCAGGTTTGTCTTGCTTCTATTTCCAATCTGTCCAAACTCCAAACTCCAAGCTCTAGACTAGGTTACCATACTGAGCCACATTCCCCAATTTGTTCCAGCTGTTTAGTGACAGATGGAAGGACAGACAGCTCCCAAGTATTCTGCAAGAGGCTGGATAGTATGGGCAAGTAGAGCAGTAGGAGAAAAGGACACAGGGATAAAGGAAGTCACCTCACCCAGCCATCCTACACTGTGGATGACTGTCACCTGGAGCACATTCAGTCCACCCCATGGGACTTGATGATCCTTCATCCTTTCTGCAGAGGATTAAGTGCCAGATGTATTGGAGGGAAGAAAAGATGGAAAAGTGGAAATCTCATGGCAATCCCTTGAATAAATTTGACTGAATTTCTTAAAAATCTATCAAATAGCAATTCACACACATTCACATATATATAATAAATTGTTGTAATACATTGCTTGGTTTATTAAAATATATTCAGGTTATAGAGAATGCAAATATACTTATAACTATGGACCACTTAGACATTGATAGAATGGGGCAAATTTTATGTTACAGGTTTCTTACTAAGACTGGAAAGATGTTTTAAACATATACATGAGTTATTTTCACTGAAGAGTTCAATACAGGTAGCAAATGTAAACATAAAAAAGAAATCGGATTTAGGCAAAACATTTTGAAACATATATTTTTTAAAGAGAATAAAACCAAGGAGAATAAAACAGAATAAAATCAATCAAAATAAACCAGTATAAGTTATACAGGACTTCAAAACCTTACAAAATCAGCAATAGTTACCATAATGCCTTTTGTTGTCTTCAAAATAGCTGCAGATAACTTCAGACATAGTAAAAACCAAACAGAAAAGAATAGAATAGAAACAATAAAAGCAAAACAATCAATGCAATAAAGGACTTCCAAACAAGCCAATAGTAAATCCAAAATCACTGCCATAATATGTCTTGCTATCTTTTAAAGAGCTGCTCATGCCATCAGATTTAACATAATCAAACAAAACAAAAGACAATAAAACCCAACCCAACAAAACGACGAAAATGATATGGTTTCCGGGCAGGGATCACCTCCTGGTGAGGCCTGGTTCTTTCCCTTCGCAGTCCATGAATGACACTGACTCATGGAGAGAGACTTGGGTCTGGCTGTGGCCCGAGCAGTGGCCCGAGCATGGGGCTGGTTGCCAGGCAGGGATCACCTTCTGGTGAGGCCTGGTTCTCTCCCTCCACAGTCTGCAAATGGCACTGACTGACCGAGACAGACTTGAGTCTGGCTCCACACAAGTTAATTTTTAAAAACCTATTATTTAAAAAGTAGATACTCCCAAAACAATAATCTTCATCCTTGAAGACTGATAAAAGACATAACAGTGATTAGAAAGTGTAATTTTAAAAGACTTTTATTACCTTCGTGTACTATGCAAATTGAGTATCTCCTGTCTGACAGTTAATAAAAGGATTTGTACTGGAGGTTACTGCATTCTGGTGGTATATATTAAAATGAGCCGGGGCCAAATGTTAATCAAGAATTACAAACAGGATGCCAGTGAGTCATTTACATGGTCATCAAGTGAGCCATAGACAACAGCAAACAGCATGTCCTAATGAGGGTCTGACTTTTATTGTTTGAATGCCACAGGCGTCATTCACTTTACAAAGTCATGGAAAATTATACAAATATACAATACACATTGCACTGAAGGAATAACAGTGTTTTTACTTTTCCCAGAAGCTCAAATGAGTGCTTAATATAAAACTCCTTCCTGGGAGAAATTGTGATATGATGTTTAGTTGTGTAGAAATAATCCTTCACTTTCTTCCAGACTTATTACTTGTTTACATGATTTTGGAGTCATGCTATGCTGCCATTACTATATCTTTGCATGAATCAATTGAACTATTTATACTTGTTACACTTAAAATGTCATTTTGAGAGATTTTTTGCTTGCCTTTTGTATACATTTCATCTGTATATTATTGCTATGAATTGAATTGTTTTCTCTCAAAAGATACATTTAAATACTAATTTCTAATACCTCAATACGCCCCCTTATTTATGAATAAGGTCATTGCAGATGTAAATAGTTGAGGAGAGATGAGATCAAAATGGTATAAAGTCATTAATTCAGTAATACTAGTGTTCTTTTCTTAAAAAAACAAGAAACATATTTAGAAGAAAATCATTGGATGACAGAGGCAAGATTGAAGTGATACAAATGCAAGCCAAGATTGCAAGCCAAATGAGTACCAAAGATTGGTGATCCCCACAAAAAATTTGAAAGAGACAGAGATTTTTCACTGCAGGCTTTAGAGGAAATCTGGTGGTGAAAGTGCCTTGATTTTGAACACCTAACTACGAGAGCTGTGACAGAATAAATCTCTGTTCTATTAAGGACCAAATTTGTGGTTCTTTGCTATAGCAGTCTGGGAAACTCATGTAATGTACATGACATTGAAAATAGCCAAATTCTAAACAAAAAGAGAGCTAATTTTTTATTTACAATGGAATACTTTATAAAATGTGGCCTTTTTTGAATTTCTGAGGCTGACTTAAAATGATGATTAAGAATATTTATTCCCTTTATCCAAATTTTGTTTTATAGTATCTTAAATAGTGGTTATGATAGCATTAATATAATATCAAAAAAGTAAAATCACAACAAGAGTTTATAGTGGGATAAATCAGGCTCCTAATATCAATCGATCAGAGAAAATAGTCAACACCATAATTACATGTATACTTGTATTTTTCAAGCACTTCTACACTTGAGTTTTGGCTATACATTCTGTAAAGAGAAGTATGTTAGAACCAATAAGAGTTTATGACCATTAATCATGATGTCAACATGATTGAATTAGGAAACATCTAGCAGATCAGTACAGCAATTTAAAGTTATCGAGGAAGTCAGAGGTTTAGTTCAGTGGCACAAGTACCTGCTTGGCAAGCGCAAGGTTGTGAGTTCAATCCCCAGTACCTAAATAAATAAATAAATAAATAAAAACATAAAGTGGTCGAGGAGGTCATGGAATTTTGAGTTTAGGCCCCATATAGGATCTCTCTCTTCTTCTCTGGTCCTATTTATTGTGATTCCTACTTCATAAACTAAGTATCTTTGCTCTACCATGATGTTTCTGCCTTAGAGTCATCCAACAATGGATGAAATCTCATGAAACCTAACTGGATAATAAAACACTGTGAAGTTTTGGAGATACAGACAGAAGACACCCTAGAATGCATTGAACAGAGCCTGATGAGTGATTTTAGTCAGAGCTCAGAAGATCAGAATGCTGATATAAGTGTGGACAGTAAAAGCTAGGCTCAGGAAATTTCAGTTGGGAACAAGGGCTCCATTAGCATTTAAATTAGAAGCCATGTTTAGTACCATCTGGTCAAAATTTACCCATGTCCTGAGACTTTTCAGGAGACTAAGATTAACAATGGTGAAATATTTGATCTGGCAAAGTAAATCTCAAGCCAACCCAAAATTCATACCATATTATGGTTAGTACATACTGCTTTGAGTCTGACATACAGTGGAAAATGAGAGCAAAAAAAAAAAAAAGAATAGAACTACTTGAAAAATTTAAATTTTGATCTGAAGGGAATCATATGTAAAGTTGGGACTGAAAGAAATGTGGTTGCTGAAGGGATTAGCAGTGTTATAAAAAAATCAAATACTTTACATAGGGAAAAGAAGAAGGATGTCATGTGAGCAACATAAGTAAGCAAGACCCCACCCTTCACAGTCTCAAAGTTGTAAAAGCATAAATATTTCCTCTGAGAAAACAACCTCTGGCCCGCCACCTGGAAAAGGCTTTTCTAGGGAATTGGTTCCCTAGAATTCACTTTGCCATCCCTAGCCAGCCAGGAACTCAGAGCCTGTTTCAACCAAATTCCAAGAGGGTCTGATTACTGCACTGTGCCGGTGGCAGACTTTGGCATCATGCGTATTACATTGAATGCAAGACTTGTAGGGTTGGGCAGGCTTATAACCATTTTCCAGAGAAGGCCTGCAAACCACACAAAGAGCTTCTGTGAAGGCAGTGTGTGAAGCTATAGAATAAAGTCAAATGTGCAGTGGAGGGCCCAGAAAGTCAGAGACACTAGGAATACACAATATCTACTAATGAAAGCTGCAGGCTGTGAGTTAAGTCAACCTAAGAGAGATAGTGTGTACTGCAACCAACAATGTCATTTGTTGTGGCCTTTGAATCCATTTGGAATTTAGATCTTACCATTAGCTACAGACTTAACATTTGTTCTGCTGAGTTTTGATCTTACTTTGATTCAGCTTGTTTCTATGCACTATTTTTGGAAAGGGAATGCTTACTCTGTCATTTACGTTGGGGTTTATAGGTAAAAGTTCGCCATGAGTCTCAGAAGAGTCCTTGATTTGGCCTTTTGAAAAATGCTGGAATTATTGAGACTTTGAAGAAAGGAATATTGGATTTTTAGGAAAAATAGATAAGTTGTATTAAACAGAATTGTTAGCTAATTGTGTTTATTGTCGATTAATTATGTTTTAAGGAGTTGAACTGTGGCTATCAATAATGATATATCAGTTTGATTGGATTGAGAAATGCCTACCAGATTAGTGAAGCACACTTTTATATAAGACTGGATGAGCCATGAAGGTGTGATTCTGGATACTATACATGTTTCCTGGCTCCTTCTTCTCTGGCACTGTTTCTTTTCTGTGTTTCTCTGTTACTAGGACCTAAACATCTTTGTCTTACCACATCTTTCTGCCATGATGTTTATGCCTTGGTGTTAATGGATGGTATTCCATGAAAACAAGAGCCAAATCATACCCTGTCACTGAATGTGAGGTATCATGCCCCCAGAAACAGAAAAATGACTATACAAAGCTCGAGAAATTATTTAAAATTGTCATTATCTTTTATGATTGAGTCAATTGAAACCTTATCTTTGTTAAAAAACTGGCTTAAGAAATTTGTAGGAATTAAACCATCTACCTTAACTTATGGCACAGTATTTTTTTCTCTGTCAACAACATTGCCTTACTTTTCCTTTTTGAAGTAATAATGGGATAATCATTATAATCCTAAAATGTCTATTTGGCTGATAAAACTATTAGACAAATACAACTATGCATACATGGCACTTTTTTAATAATAAAATCTTTCAGATTTTCTATTTCTGTTCTGCTGAATGACAAAATTATTTTATGCATTGTTTTAATGTTATTACTTTATGTAGTGGAGCTGAGATGTAGTTTAGTGACAAAATACTTGCCTAAGATTTGTGAAGTCTTAGGTCCAACACTCAGCACCAGCAAGAAATCATGACATGAAATTCACAATACACAATGATTATTCTTTAACTTGTGCTCTGAGTCAAAGTAAAATTGAACCTAAACCAAACACACATGCACACACACACATATGCACACACACACAGAGGCACAGGCACATGCACAAAGTTCTCTTACAGAGTTTTGCAAATAAATATTTTAAATTCATTAGGGAAATTAACATCAATGAAATATTTTATAATTTAAACAATAATAGTAACAGCAACAAGCAAAACACATCATCTTACCTCCACTCAGCTCTCTTCTGATAGATTAAAAATTTATCAATTTCTCATACACAGATGACCTAATTAATATTCAATGTTCAAATTCTATTTTTGTTTATTTGTAAAAACCGTAATAGACTAAAATAAATAAAAAAATCAAAGATAATATTTGGAGTTTTGTAAGGATTTTACATTCAACCTTATTTAAGGTGATATATATGTCATTTTATCCCAAATACTTTACAAATATGTTTTTCAAAATAAAACTTTCATTGTGTAAAATAAATTTGAGTGATTTTTAAAAATAATCAACAGCAATGAAAACATTTTCAGTAAGAGTTTAATAATAATCTAATAATAATATTCTCATTAGAAAAAGAATAAGGATAAAGAAATTGCCCATCTAATGATCAAAGCATAATTTTAGAGATATAGAAAATAAAATACTGCTACTCTATGGCTAGAATACAAAAATAAATATTTAAAAGAATAAATTGTTTAAGAAAAGATTTGCAAAGATGGCATAGCACTCATGTCAGAAAGGCAGGAGTGGACTGATGAATATACACATTAGAGTTTTGAAACAAAAATAATTCCACATTTAATAATAGAAGTTGAGAAATAGTAAAGGAAGGAAATTTAAAAGTGTTAGATGCAATATAAAAAAGCTGTTATGCTTACACTTATAGTCATTTGATAACATTATTGCTTTGAAGAAAGTAATGCTTTGCTTAATTTAGGAATAATTAAATAAGATATTTTCTTTTAATTAGTTATTTCCTGATAACTCTTTCTAACTTTATGTAGATCCAAGTATGTCATTTACTTTTCTTTGGCTTGAATAAGTCCATCACAGGACTAGACAGAGGGTTGCCTTAGTGATGTTTTTCTGAAAAGTATTATATTTTCTCTTCACTTTTGGTTATAATTTTACTGGATATGTAATTTAAACTTAGTGGCTTATTTAAATATTTCCATCTATTTTCACATGTTTGTGTTTTTTTGACAATAAAAAGACCTGGTAGGTGCTGTGAAAGGACTCAAAATGTGAAACTGCTAATTGACCAGTATTTATATTTGTGAAATGATCTGTATTATCACCACTTGGAAGTCTTTTCAGAAGTGAATATACCCACTTCAGAATATTAATCATTTTTCCTTAATCTTCTACAGATTATGTAAATCAAAAAATATCAGAACAAAAAGGAATTATCCACAGGCATATTTTACACTTTCACATTTTGTTTTATATTTCACACTTTCACGTTTTGTGGTAAAGTACATTTAATGCTTCCTTATTGTCTTGGTTCTTTTTCTCTCATTGCTAAGACAAACTACTTGATACCCAAAATAAAGGAGGGGAAAGTTTATTTAGCTTACAATTTTTGGAGATTTCAGTCCATATTCAGCTGGCTCCAAGGCAGGGTGGCACAGTTAAGGGCAGCCATTAATGGCAACCACAAGGAACAAGAGTTAAAAGGGCAAAAAAGGAAAAGCATGCATCTTTCCCTCCTTTATATTGTATGCCAGCTACCCACCCCTGGGCTGGTGCAGCACTCATACCCTCAATCCCAGCACTAGACAAAAAAGCAATCACAAATGCTAGATGTAGCCACCTTCAAAAGGCCAATTCCCCATGACCACATGAAGTTTTTGGGGGACATTTAAACACAACCCTAACACCTATTAAAAATATGTACCCTATTATGATCCTACTCTTATACATGTCCCTCTCCCTTCTCTCTCCAAAACAACTTTTATGTAACTTAAAAGACTGAAATATGCTCTTAAATATAACCAATAAGTTTTGAATGGTAACAGGGTTACCATTTTAATGCACTCCATTTTCCAATTTATTTGATATTTATAGAGTGCACTGTTTCAAAATGTTAAATTTGGTAAGATTATAAAAACAAGGGAGCTGGGCATGGAGGCGCACACCTTTAATCCCAGCACTAGGGAGGCTGAGGTAGGAGGAGCGTTGTGAGTTCAAGGCCAGCTCGGGCTACAACGCGAATGCAAGGCCAACCTGAGCTACATAGTGCGACCCTGTCTCAAAAAATCAGGGCCGGGAGTTTGGTTCAGTGGCTTAAGCGCCTGCCCTGGCAGGTGCGAGGTTGTGAGTTCGATCCCCTGTGCCACAAAAAAAATAAATAAATAAAAATAAAAACAGGGGAAAGTTAAACAGATTAAATATTATACATTATGTGCATTTCATTATACCTTTATATTATTGTTTACTTTAGAAATACTATACAATTGCATATATACTTTTTTCTAGTTATTCAAATTTCTTAGTATAGAATATTTTTCACCCTCATACTGAACTCAGCTATGAAAAGTTTTGTTCATTATTCAAAGTCATGCTTGAATTTCACCCTTTATTTTTTACCTTTCCAAATTACCCTCTCCCTTTTGAAAACATTAGTTATATATATTCTTTTTTATTTTTATTTTTTGTATTTTCTTTTTTGTTTTGATTGCTTTTTGTTTTGGAGGAGTTGTTTTGTTTTGTTTTGTTTTTGTTTGTTTTGGCACTGGGGATTGAACTCACAGCCTCACACCTGCCAGACAGGCACTTAAGCCACTGAGCCAAACTCCCAGCCCTAGTTTTTTTGAGGCAGGGTCACACTGTGTCGCTCAGGCTGGCCTTGTGCTCCAGTTGTAGCCCAAGCGGGCCTTGAACTCACAACGCTCCGCCTACCTCAGCCTCCCGAGTGCTGGGATTAAAGGCGTGCACCACCACGCCCAGGCTATATTTGTTTTTGTTTTCTTTTGAGACAGAACTTTGCTGTGTAGTTCAGCCTGGCCTTGAACTCACTATGTAGGCCAGGTTGACCTTGAACTAGTGGCAATCCTCCTGCCTCAACCTCCCTAGTGCTGGGATTACAGGAGTGCACCACTGCATCTGGCATATTATTTCTTTTAAAAATACTTACAAGAGTTTTTTTATTTCTTTCTTTCTTTTTGAGATACTAGAAATCAGGAATTATTTCATTAATCTTTCTACTCTTTAACACTTGGACTGGGTTTTTGTAAGTATTTGGTATGTCACTTTTGATGTATCTTCACAGGAGAAATAGATGGATGTCACAGATACTTTCTCATCACTAGGGAAAATTGCTGTTCACCCACAAGTTAAAGTAGGAAAAATTTAACTTGGCTCACACTTTGTAGAGGTTTCAGCCCATACTCAACTGACTCCAAGGCAGGATAGCCTGGCAGAGAGCCACGGTGGAGAAAAAAGAGCTCTTGACATGGAAGGCAGGAAGCAGGACTGAAATAAGGCAGGAAGAGGGATACATATCATTTCAGCTCAGCTCACAGTGATCTACTTCTTCCCAGTAGGCTTTATTTCCCAACATCACACCCAGCTATAAACCCATCAGTGTACTAATTCTATATCACACACCCATGAGCCAGTCATCTCCCAAATGACCCACCTATGAGCACATGAGGGTTGGGGGGTGCATCCAGATATAAGCCATAACAATGAAGAGTCTAATAAGCCATAATGTGGACTATCTGAAATACTGATATTATATATGGAAGAACAGAAGGGAAATCCCAGCACTTTCTGAAAAGGAACCAGTCAAAGAGACTTCAAAAGAATACTTACATAAGATATAAATAATAGGAATCAGTACAGTGATTGTATCAGGGTTCAGCAGAGGAGGCTTGATGTATCTATCTGTGTGTGTCTCTGCCACTGTCACTGTCTCTGTCTCTCTGTCTCTATCTCTGTGTCTCTCCATTAATACTATGGATTTACTATGTAGGCTTACAATGGCCCCCTGTGGAATCAGGGGTGGAAGATTGTAAAATGGCTGTTATGTGTCCTCTAGTGTGAGAAGATGCAGTCGAAATTTGAAGGCCTGAGACTCACTGCAGAGCCCAACTTGAGTCCACATCAGAAAGCCAAATGGTCTACTTTGGAAGGCTGAAGAGTCTATGCCGGAAGCCTAATGGAACTGGAGATGAATGTCCAGAGGTGATGCCAAAGACTGGAGATCCTCCAAAGAAACCCAGGGGAAGAATTCCTTCTTTTCCTTTTTATTCCATCCAGGCTACAAGTCTATTGGTTGGTGCCACCAACATTCATGTTAGGTCTTCACTCCTCAGTTTTCAGCTTATACATCAGTCATCTACAGACACGCCCAGAACTGTGCTCTACTAATCCCCTGCGTATTTCTTAATCTGTTCATGAAAAATTAGGGGGAAACATACAAGTGATAAAATATGACTCCCTCAGAAAACCGCTTGGAGTTTCTGTTTAGTTGAAGTTTGAACCACGTAAAGTGAGCTGTTTAAATAAAATTGGAAATATAGGCAAAGTATAGGTGGTAAAAACCTGATTCTATCATAAAATGAGATCACAGTTTTCTGAAACAAACTAAAAACTACTAAAGACTACTTGACAAAGATATGTTTTAAATCTGACTTTCAGAAAAAAATTTAAAGAGGTATATCATATTTAGGCACTAAAAATATTTGTATATTCAGTACATAATTGTGTCTTATGTGAGTTATTAAATAATTTTACATGACAATTGTGTAGTATAGAAAAACAGCAGAAAACAATTTGGAAATGTGACTATGAATATGGTTTCAAAACAGCATATAACTCTTAAAGGAAGTTATTCTTTAGCTATCCTGATAATAGCATTTAAGGACTCTATCATATCATTAAGACTTCTTGAACCTTTGGTGTCCTAAAGTAAGAAAGACAATAGATCTAATTTGCAAAGTCATAGACTGTTTTACTTGTGGTCTAATGTTAGTTACTTTGGCAAAAAGGTTATGGAATCCCTCATGTGGCTAGAAGAAATACACTTGAATCACACATGCATGTGTGTTCACACATATGAACCAACACACAGTATTTTCTCTTTTCTATATTTTACTTCTTTATGCCAATTTCTGTTGTTCTCTGGGTACTTTAATGAGAAACATCCTAAAACAAGCAGCCCAACTTTAGCAATGACTAGGGAAAGAATCAGTGTAAAAAATATATATTTTCCTGTTATGGGTTTAAAACTGGCATAGGAAACCAAGCAGTCAATTGTGAATTTAGTGGAGCCTTTATTAGCCAAGTGCAGTGGTGAAATGACAGGTTCACACAAAGGAAGATGTCAGAAAATGCACAGACCCCTTACAGCAGGCAGAATTTAAAGCAAAAAACCACATCCTGATTAGTACAGTCACCTGTTACTCTTGGCTAAATCTAGAACAAGGAGTTTAATCTGTAACTGACTGTGAACAATATAAAGAACTTGGTTTAGCAAATACATTGTTTTTAACATACATATGTTCTTTCAGGGGCAAACTGACCTTATTGTACTTCCTCTTAATCATTTTTCCCACCCTGGGGTGATCTGGAGTTTAGCTTTATGGAATTTTCCTATGTAAACCATTATATTTCCTAATTAGAAGAGATAGTTCTCAAAGCTTCATTTTCTTTTGTGAGCTCTTGTTATCTTATTTAATTCACATGAAAACTGAAATGTTTCCAAGTGGTTCCACCATTACTTGACATTTTGCCACCTAAAACATTTCATGTCTGTTTTTCGCTTTCCAAAAATCAATAAATCAGATCAAAACCAAAATAACACTAATTGTTGGCATCACTTGCGAAGAAAACAAAAAGTAAAACATTCTAGGCAAAAGGAGAAACTGGATGGTAGAAAATAGAAAGAAAAATGAAGGAGTAATAATTGAGTAGTGTAACAGTTCTAAAGGTTGAGAGGTGGGGGACAATATTTTTAACTGCAAAACAATTTTTAAAATGAGTACTCTCACATTACTAGTTATAACTGATACTGCTGGTTTTCAGTCCACATTTCTATCTCCTTTCACTCTTTCAACGTACTATAACCCTCCCTGATTTTGTGTTGCATCAGCTCCCCTGACCCATACCAGGTTTTTGTTCTTTTCATTTGTTTCATTTGCATTTCAGTGTACTGGGTATTAAATTTGGGCCTTTGGACTCAGCTATATCTCTGATGCTTTTTTTTTTTTTCTTTTTTTGAGGCATGATCTCACTAAGTTTCCCAGGTTAGCTGGAACTTGCAATCTACCTGCCTTAGCCTCCAGGCCTCATTTTTTATTTTGTTTAGTATGCTGTAGGGAGACTGTTAGTTCTATTTACTCTCACAGCAGAGTGCTAGAAGCCTGGAATTTTATGCACTGATTTACCAATGACTGTAGGACATGGAACTTTAGAAGTATAGTTCTGTCACCTGAAGATTTATTTATAAGAGCATGTTACTCCAAGATCACTAGAAAGAATTTCTCTGGAACTTTGCCTGAGCTGCACTATTGCTGAGATTCTTCCCTTTTCTTGTCCTATTTCCTCTACTCCCTTTCTGGTTTCTCTTGGAAAAACAATAATGCTGGTAAGAGATAGCATGTTTTATGGATGGCTTATGGCATACCCAGAACTTTAAAATAGCAGTGATAAGAAAGGAGAAGCATCAAATATAGACAGTGAAATTTATTCCTCACCTTTGACTTCACCAATGTTCTAAAATTTCTCTATGTCGGCATAATACAAGTGGCAAATTTGGTGTACCATACACATCTGCCATTAACATCCATGAACTTACTCTTCTGGCTTCCAATACTGTGGTTTGCTAATGTCTCACACAAAAATAGTTGTCAGGAAATAATTCATCTAAGAATAAAGTCCTCCTTTAGGGCAGCCAACCTCTGATAACAAGTAAACATATGAGCACAAAGACCAAAGTCCTTGCCTCCATTCATATTTATTAAACCCTTTCTCAGCCTCAGATTTTTCTAACAGATTAGCTGAGATTTCAATTGTAATAGAATCACATTTAGCTTCTTTCTCTGCCCACACTGTTTAGTTTATTTTTGTCAGATACTGTTATTGAAAATATTTTCTAATAAGTCACATTCATTACCATGACAAATGAAGCAGAGGATACACTATAGAAATACTAACAGGTCTTAGATTCATGCTGGGCCCTGATAGAGAAGAAATGCATGTCAGTGGAACATGTAGTAGCCATAAAGCCAGAATAATGCTTTATAATTTTGGTTCTGTCATATACATACTCATTATCTTGCATCAACCAAATGCCAGTTTACCGTAAGACATAAATACATATATGACTAGAGAAGAATGGGTCAGAATACATAGTAAAAGACTTTAGCAGTTGGCCCAGGAACCCAAAAATGTCACACCCCATGCATTTATCCCTCAACCCATTCTATGACCACATGTCTAGAAGATGGATATTTCTTATGCTTAATTTATATAAAATAGAAAAGACTAATACACATACAGAATGCAATAATCTGTTTATTCAACTGTTACACTCATAAGAGGTGAGTACAGCAGAATATTTCAACACTGTAGCCCCTGAAATGTAGCAATGAGGAAACAGCTATCCAAAGAAAAAGAACTTCGCAAGATACTGCTTTTGCAGACAGCAAGTAGCAGTGTGCAAAGAATTTACAGTGATATGATGTTGGTAGTAGGTTTGTCATAGTTGTTTTTATCTATTAAACAGAAAAAAAATGCAAACACTTAAACACTTTTCCTCTAAAATTGTCATGTCTGCTAGCATTCCTTGTGAATTTAGTACTTGAAACTCAAGCCATACATATATAGATATAGATTATATAGAAAGATATATAGATATAAATAGATATAGATAAAGTCAAAGTATCCTTATAGCACATTATATGAGTTTTTTACATAAAAGACACAAAAATTCCCCTAGAAGGCCTGGAATTAACAAACTCAGCAAGATAACAAATTTTGGAATAAATACACAAAAATCAATAAAATTCCTGTACCCCAATAATAAGCCCACCAAGAAATTAGGAAGGTCATATCATTTAGAATGTCTTCAAAAAAATTAAATGCTTAGGAATTAACCTAACAAAAGAAGTAAAAGATATCTTTGACAAAAAACAAGGAGATTGCAGAGAATATCAGAAAATGGAATGTAGCTTTAGCACCAAAAATGATTTATAGAATTAATGCAAACCCAATAAAATTATCAGTAGCATTCTTCACAGAACTATAAAAAAAACTTAAAATTCATATAGCACTAGAAAAGACACAGAGTAGCAAAAGCTATACTTAGTAATGAGCAAAGCATAAGGCATTACAATCGCAGATTTGAAGTTATATTGTAAAGCTGTAGTAATGAAAGAAGCATGGTACCAGCAGAGAAACAGACATGTCCATCTGTAGAACAGAAGAGAGGATGCGGAAACAACCCAAGGCACATCCAGTCTTATCATCTTTGACAGAAATGTAAATTTATGAGGGAGGAAGATCGCCTCTTCAATAAATGGTCTCAGGAAATAGGCAATATACTGAATCTGGACCTATATCTCTAACCATGTACTAAATTAAAGTGAAATTGAATCAAAGACCTAAACATTATTTACTCTTTCAAGTTTTTACACTAGGGAGACAATATGGTGTTTATATGTACAAGTCTGATTTATTTCACTTATGAGTATGTTTTCTAGTTTCATCCATTTACCTGTAAAAACCTCCAATTATCTTTCTTTATAGCTGAATAGTACTCCAGCGTATAAAAATACCACATCTTTTTCATTCATTCCTCTGCTGATGGACATTTATGTTGTTTCCAAGATTTAGCCATTACAAATTGTGCTGCTATAAACATAGGTGCACATATATTGCTGTGGTATGATGTTTTTAAATCTTCTGGGAAGATATCCAAAAGGACAATAGCTGGGTCGAATGGGACCTCTAATTCTAGTTTTTTAAGGAATCTCCACACTGATATCCACAGTGGTTGCACTAGTCTACACTCCCATCAACAGTGGAGAAGGGTTCACTTTTCCCCACAGCCCCACCAGCAATTGTTATTGGTTGAGTTCTTAATGACACCATTCTTTCTAAAAGAGTAAATAAGATCCTAAATCTACAATAGATATTGTGAAAGGGAAAGAAACTGCTCAAAGGGAAAGGATAGCTGGAATGGGGAAAAACAGAAAAGAAGGAAGGAAAAATGCATAGATATATATAGTAGCTAAGATAATTATACTACACTTCCTATAGTTCAGAAAAAGAAAATGTGAAAAGAAAATTATGTTTGATCTGTTTTGCAGGCCTGTATCTTGTAATTTAAGCAAATATTTCAAAGATAATGAAGTGTAATGTAGTGCCCATTATTAACTCCCTACCATCTTGTTTTGAAATTCTATGCAATTTTATTGCACTTTTTGCTGTTTTACTTTCTTTTAATTTCTTTAAAATAAAAAAATTAAAACTCTGATTTAAAAAAAAAGACCTAAACTTTAAAAAAGAAAGTTTGATATCCCAGAGATAAAAACCGATAAAACTCTTGAAGATATGGGCATACATGAAGATTTTCTGAACTGAACTCTAGATACACAAGGGATTAAATCAAGAATCAACAAACAGAACTACATAAAGTGTAAATTTGAGTCTTTTGTAGGAAAATGGAGACATCTTGAGACAACAATGTTAAGTGAAGTAAATCAGACGCCCAGCTTATATAGTACATGATTTCTTTGAAATAAAAAATATAAATAACTTAAACAGCAAAATGAAAGACAGATAGATAATGGAAAACAGGGAGACCTTTTCCAAATGGGAAGGGACACAGATACAGAAGAAATGGGGAAAGAAGGGAGGGAAAGGTAAAGTGAAAAGAATTAAAATATGCTGTGTGCCAGTACCAACTCCTTATGATAAATGTAATCATCATGTACTGAAAACATGTACTAATAATAACTTTTTAAAGATTTTAAAGTGTACAGTGGATAATGGATAGTAACAGAAAGTTTGTTAGTAGGTCAGAAATTTGAAAAACAAAAGAATTAACAAATTAAACACAAAAAATTTTGATGAAGAGATACATAAATAGTTTCATTATATCTTTATGAAATGTGAGGATTTATTATATATTAGTAGCTCAAAAATAACATCCATCACTGAAGATTCTTTCAATAGCCAGGTAAACAGAATAATGGATAGATGATCAGAAAATACTAATACAATAGCCAGTGGTGACAGGTAACTTAAAAATAGATTTATCAACATAAGCCATCATTCACCAAGGTCAGTTCAGTTGCTGCACTTAGCAAATTAGTAAAATTCTCCACAATGTACAGTATACCAATCATGGTACAATCCCTTAAGAATACTAACCAGCTACTTGGTGTGCATTATCTTGGAAAGTACACAAAACAATCATCTTGACAGAAACAAACCAATACTAAGTATAGATTTGTGTATTGTGCTTACAAGGTCCCAGTCAAACTCACCACCCAAAAACTTACAGACTGTTTAATTCAGTGGCATAGAAAACTGAAACAATGTTACAGGACAGTGTTATGTGCTTTATAGCAAAGAGTTTCAGCAGTGAACAGGTAACTTCAGAATCCATTATTCCTAGCAGTACTCAGAATCTCCTCACAGATTAAAGATGAACTATCCCTTTGGGTTGCAAACTTGGAGATAATACCTTGAGAGGATTGGGACCTATAACTCTAGGTATAGCTTATGCCTTTCTAAAATGTCTTTAAATCAGCGACCTTTACAAAGCAACACATCACTAATAGAACATATGAATCATGAACAACACAATGGAAACAAAAGCAGTGCTATTTCTCAGAATTTCTCATGAAAACTTAACTAGTGTATTTCTAATCCTTGAAATTCTAAGTTTTTTGGGTCTGCACATCAAAAATTCCATAGAACTACTGATTCTACCAAAGAACACAGCACAAATCCTACAAACACAAGTTGATATATTCATATAATGGTATATTGCTTGGTAACAAAAACAACACACATAAATCATATAAATTAAAGAGCTAGTAATGAAAGACTGCGTATTTTATAATAATTCTGTAACTCAGTGAAATTCAATGAATAGTTACCCTGATCTTCTTTTGAATGCCATGCTTGCTAATTATAAGTAAAAAATTGTTCAACAATTGTATTACACAATGGACTCTTAAATACCATGTGGTTGAACACTATGTTTGCCTTTTTTCACCCCTGTATTCTCCAATTTCATATATATGGTGTAATTTTTGGAGGAAAGATGAGTACATGCTCATTTTAAAAAGCTTCTGAACATCAATATATACAGTTTGTATTTGGAAAACTCTTCAAACTTAGAGAAAAGTCTTTTGTATTTTTGATAAAGTATCACATTATTTTTGTCATGACTTCACTAACTTTCAGATTTATGTATGTATCTATATAGTGATTACAAAGAAATTTAAATTATGGATCTTGTGACTTAAAGCTATATACTGAAGTTTAATTAAAACATCACAGTCAAATTGAAAGTCTTCCACCATCCAGTTTTGATAGTCCCCCAAACCAATGCAATGTGTTCATCTGTTTTGTAGGATTTAAATTAAATACACTGTGAAATGTCTGTTAAGAATGTGTTGCCAGTGAAGATAAAATTAGAATGAAGCCTTCAGGGAGAAAATAAACTTGCTTATTCTACATGGGGCTTGTAATCATAGCTATTAGTGTGCATTTAAATAAATAATTTGTACTGCAAACTTTGAAATCTAGAATATTTTGACTATGGAAATAACTGTTTCTAACATATCTCATCAGCCAGAATCTTCTATTGAGATTATGAAAATGGAAATACCCAATATCTGCTCTTTGGATGTCGTGTTTATTAAGTAAAAGAAGAAATCTAAGGATAAATTTTATTTAGCACTGTCAATTATGATGAATAACTAGGCCACACCGTTATTTACTAAATAAAGATCTCAAAGAATGAAGACTAGTTACTATGCTTTTACAAACTATCTACTATATATATATATATATATATATATATATATATATATATATATATATATATATATATATATATATGTATGTATATCAGGTGTTCTATCTCTGGGACAAACTTCCTAACAACCCCAAATTAAAACATAAAGGGTTTACTTTTTACCAGTGGTATCAGATGCTTAGTTCAATGATTTTCTGTCTCCAAGACAGGAACATCAGAGGAAAAGGACATAACAGAACAAAGCTGCTTAGCTCCTGGTGGCTAGGAAGCTGTCTCGGTTACTTTTCACTGGTTGCTGAGACAAAATACCTGACACCCAAAATTAGGGAAGGAAAGGTTTATTTAGCTTACAGTTTTTGGAGGTTTCAGTCCATAGTCAGCTGGCTCCAAGGCAGGGTGGCATGGCACAGGGGCAGCACTTCAAGTCAGCAGCTGAGCAAAAGCAGCCAGAGTAAAAGGGGCAAGAGCAAGTCTCTTCTCCTCCCTTATATAGTACACAGGACACACCCCACACCGGGGTGGGTGTAGCATTCACAAATCTCCTCGCGTTCCTTTGCACAGAATGAGGATGTTTATAAAGTAAGACCCATGGCTCCCTGCTGAGTCTCTCAGCTAAACCTCAGACCTTCTCAAATTGACACAATGAACAGGTAACTGCTTGTGCTCTACACCCCAAGATGTAGAGCTGCTGCCTTACTTAATTAAGCTTCTAGACTTCTCAAGTTAACGCAATGTATAAACCATAACAGAAGCCAAGCAAGAGAAGAGCACCAGAGGTGAAAAGGTAGGGAGCAGATATAGACTCCAAAGTCAGGCCTCTGTGGTCCACCCAGGCAAATCCAGAAGAGTGTGCTATTAATCCCCTGGGTGGATCGCAAATCAACCAAGGTGACAATCCACTTCAACCATCACATTATCTTGAATTTCAAGCAATTTTATATCTACAGAGATAAAATAACTCTTTCATTATTATCAACAATGAATGTTTGCATTTACTTAAGCTTGTTTTGTGGACCAGTATATGACCTATTTTAGAGAATGACCCATGTGCAGCTGAGAAGAGTGTGTATTCTGCTGTTGATGGGTAGAATACTCGGTATACATCTACTAGGTCCATTTGTTCACAAGCTTGATTCAGTTCTGCTATTTCTTTGCTGATTTTTTGTTTGGTTGATCTATCTCTCTGTGACAATGGGGTATTAAGGTCTCCTGTTATAACTGTATTATTGTTTATTTGGTTTTTCATGTCTATTAAGAATTGTCTTACATAGTTGGGTGCTCCCATATTCGGTGCATATATTTATGATTGTGATCTCTTCCTCTTGAAGTTTTCCCCTAACAAGTATGTAGTGACCTTCTTTATCTCTTTTGATCATTCTCGGTTTGAAGTTTGCATTGTCTGCAAAC